>JAGGAT010000931.1:0-14422 GCA_017657195.1 Termitomyces sp. T70a | reverse complement strand
ACCGAGTTCATCATATCAGAATTGATTCATTTATGCTGTATACTTACTTACAGAATACATACATACTTAGTATTTTTAGTAGTACTTACTTACAGTATCTTGTCTTGGATTTTGCGATGCGTGACCGGAGTTTGAAATAAGCGTCTTACAAAGATGTGACATTTATGTGACATCCGACTCGAGGGGTACTCCGAACTACAGGTAACTGATAGTATTGAAGCTGGAAGTCTACTTAGACAGCACATGTAAAGATCATCTGCCTCAAGCTTTTGGGGTTGTACACATGTGAATATAAACAGACCTTGCTGTTTGGGGTGATGTAGGAGCTCAATACATCGGCAATCCGCCTCGAGTCATCAGTCATGGTTCTGGGAGAGATGAAGGACCCTTGAAGCCTGCTCAAAGCAGCTTCTGGCCCGAACAAGACGGTATGATATCAATCCCAGGTCCGACCGCCCTTTCCCGCGGTCCGGGTCATGGCCGCAACGTGACCAACGTGACCGAGGCTGGTGAACAACGATGAGCGAAGCACGGCAATACGGCGAACTCGCCACTCAGCTCGTCATGGAGTCGCGCCGCTCGACTCAGACGGACACTCTCCTGAAATACAACGATTCCCTTGTGCGCGCCCTCATCCGTGAGCAACGAGATCTCGAAAAGGCCGCCGAGCCTCTCGCTCTCCTTGACGGGCCCCCCGCACCCGCGCTCATCGTCATCGAGACTTCCATCGCCAGAAACAAGCGCTGCTTGCTTGCGTATCATATGCACCGCACAGATCGCCTCCGTGACATGTACTGGGCCGTGGGTGGCGCCCTTCCTCATATACTCTCCAACCAGGACATCCGTAGCCGCCTTTCACCGCATGAGGTTGACTTCTTACGCGAATACCACGCATCAGTCATGGATTTTCGTGCTGATTTTGCTGACGAGCTTGATATTATGGCCAGCATCATGCAACCGCCCAAAGATCTCCACGTCCTCGTGAGGGTTGTAAGAGATTGTGGGGAGATCCAAACAGAGCTGGGGAACATCAACTTCAAGAAGGGCGAGAGATACATGGTTAGAAGAGTGGACATTGAGCATCTCATTGTGCAAGGATACCTGGAAGAAGTCTGATGATGCAGCTTGCCGTTGCGTTTTATTGCCAGTAGTGCGCTTTTGAATGTCTTTTTGATGAACTTTTGACGATTATTGCCTAGCTGCCGGTAGCCCAACAAAGCCGGACGCAGCAGTCGTGGGCACGTATGCATTTGGCTATACTTCTACTCTATACTCCACACTGGTCGAAGGAAACCCCCCGCCCATGGTAGAAGCTCGACGTCCCTAAGGTTGTGAGGGGTCGAATATTGACGCTATTCAGGAGTCTATCGTGGTGCCAGCCCCAAGGCCACCGATCCTACGAAGATTGTTGCGCAACGATTAATTCAAGAAGGATTCAGAATAGATTGCGGAATACAAGGGATACATAACTACGATAAACTCATTAAAATACATCTTGGATCACTTAAGCATATGTCGTGACCTTGCCCTCCCCAATATGGCCGCAATGACACCTTGTACATCCCCACTTTGCAAGTGGGCTTCAATGAGATCACCTACCTCCACCCCTAATTCCTCCAGCCCCTTCGTTTGTACTGCTGCTAGCTTCCCCGTGTCTGGCGCGAATATCAACGCGATCGTTATTCGGTGTGGGGGTTCACCCTCCACCAAAGGATCGATACCATAAGTATACCTCAGCTCATTTTCGGATGCAGCGTACGACTCTTGCAGGTCCACCATCGACCGGTGCAATTTTGTCGACGCCGTGTACCTTGACATTCCATCATCAGTACCGCAGCAGACTAGGATTGGCAACACGTACCATGAATACAGAGGTACAAGCCTTGCGTCATCCTCCACCCGCGCCATCTTTACCGCCTTCTCCGCTTCCGCGCGCTCAGCCCTAAGCGCTTCCAAATCCAACGCATCACGCTTTACCTGCTCCTTAACGGTTTGTACTTGCGCATTCACGGCCTCTAGTTCGTCGTTTAGCGCTTGCATCTCCTCAACTTGGTCCACAAGTTTCTGATCTGCGAGCGGTATCGTCAGCCGCGGGAGTGGATGTGTTTTTCGTATTCGTGTGAGTGCAAGACGCGCGTCGATGATTTGTTGTGCAAGGGCAGATGCTTCTGTTACCATCCCTCTCACTTTCTGGTAGTCTAGGATCATCTGTCAACAATAGCCTTGCAAATAATTGAGAAAAAAAACACGCACCGCTCTCAACAAGGGGTGCAAGTGTGCGAATATCCTCCTGCATCTCCGCCAAGCTCTCCTTGGCGACCTTTAGTCTTTCCTTCTTCTTTGCATTGCTCGCCAGAAGCTGTTTGTTGTCCTCTGCTGTCACAATTGGTGCGTCATCTATATCGCTCACGATGGACTTGACGTATCGGTCCTTCGCATTCTGCTCCAAGTACTGGAATTTCAGTTTTCTAAGAAAAGACTAGTACTTAGGAATTAGCCACATGGTAGGAAGTACAGAGGTGTTGCACGCACGATCTGAGCAGCCACGTCAGCAGCGACTATCCTAGGATCTCTGACACCCTCCAATTCCTGAGTGTCGTCTGAATCGGGATCAAGTTTCCAGGAATGAAAGTCAGTGGCATTGCGCAAGAGCTGGATGTTTGCCTTTTCAAGCGCTGACTTGAATGCTTCTGCAGACTTGAGAAGCTGCTCTTGCTGCGGTGTTCCGAAGGACGACGACCGCCGTTGCGTGGCCATGATTGTGTTGATTCAAGGCGCGTCGACCATGTGACCGTAGCCATGATTACACGGTAACGTCACACAGAAAATGTGAAAGGCTTCCAGTCGGAATAGTGGAAGCACTATATAGTTCTACAGTACAAATTCAACCCCTATATGCCGATGCGCTGCCTGTGCGTAAGAGTAATTATAAATTGTGCGACGGTTACCACGACCTCACCTGTGACATATTCTACACGTGATCGCATTATCACCCGGTGACGTAACATAATCTTTTCTTGATTCCTCATCATGGGCAGAAAAAACTCGGGCGCTTCTTCATCCAGAGGCAGTAAACGAGGTCGCGGGTCATACAAGGGCACATCAAAGAGCTCCATATTTAAGCGACGTGAAAAGGACATATCCGGACGCCTTGATTATGGAGATGTCGACGAGCGACCGGATAGCGCGGTAGACGTTGTCAGCGACGACGAACAAGCCAAAAATCAGGGGTCAGGTAGCAATGAAGAAGATGAAATCACGGATGATGATGTACAGATAGACGTACCTGTCGCGATGTGGGTGAGATCCTGTTGGCAAACACCAATTCATTACACCTCACACACCCAGCGCTTAGGATTTTGATCACTGCGATCCACGGCGCTGCTCTGGTAAAAAGCTTGCACGCTTGGGTCTCATAAAAGAGCTGAAGGTTGGCTCTCGGTTCAGAGGCATCGTCGTTTCGTCAGTCTTTCTGGTAGCCCATAATTGTCGTTGCTGACCTCATTACAGACCCAAGGGGAAACAAGTCATCAGCCCTTCAGATCGGGAGGTAATACTGAATGGAGGCCTTGCTGTAGTTGAGTGTTCGTGGGCACGACTTGATGATGTCCCATTTGGAAAGATCGCCAGTCCGCATGAACGTCTACGTGGGTTTATATATTTGATCTCAACTCTTACCTGACTTTGAGGTTCAGTGCCGTATCTTTTGGCTACGAATCCTACCAACTATGGGAAACCCTGGCGTTTGAATTGTGTCGAGGCATTAGCTGCAGCTTTCTACATTACAGGATTCGATGCATATGCACAAAAACTACTCAGCGGTTTTGGGTGGGGTGGCTCTTTTTATCTGGTCAATCGGTGCATTAGTTCCACTATCTACCCCAAATTTACGCCTGATGTGCCCCTAGACCATTCTTCGAACGCTATAAGACGTGCAACTCTGCCGACGAAGTTAGTGCGATGCAAGATCGTATCATAGATGACCTCGAAAAGAATTGGACAGAGTCCCGACGTCAAAAAGGTCAATTTCCTACCCTCATTGACATTGTAACAATGTTTCAATCCTGTGTACAGAACAACAGGGCGATGAGGGTGAAGACCTTTTATTCATAAATCCCAATCATCAACACTTTGACGACGGCGATGAACCTCCTCCCTCCGACTCTGACGACGAAGAAGCTGATAACGATGAGGCACGCGCAAGTTAACATGATTTTCCAAAGTTTATTCGCCGCACATCCAGGTATTTTTCGGATCCGCCTTTAGTACTTGGTACAAATCCGGAGTATATAGCTGACATGACTTGCGAGCCCTTTTTTTCACGGTTTGATTATCAGCGAGATAAAATAGCCTGTACTGATGTTTGAGTGTACAGTTACAGCCCGGATGCTGAAATCTGTGGTGACCAATTGAGATTTGTTAAGTTAAAACAAATGGTTTTACAATACCATTGAAGGAATTTGAAGTCGCGGCGCTGACGTGGGGAGAACCGATAGGGAAGGGTGAGAGTGGAACAAGCCCCTTTTAGGGAAATTCCTATCGAACTACCTCCCTCCAGGTAAGAGGATGATTTCACTTTACGGGGGAACTTCCTCAAGAATATATTACCTCACTCTCGAGCGACGCGACTTAGTGTAAAGGTTATTTTAGCTACCCACCTCGCCTCTCCCTGTACTAGATAGTCAGCCTTAAGGCGGCGTGAAAAAATGTATGAACCGGGCATGGGACAGGCGAAACGTTCTCCTGCTAAGCGGTATGACATGGATTCAGTCATTGGCGGAGAGTCAGCAGCACTTTGATTGATTCGATTATAATTAGCATCCGTTTGAGATCGATCTCAGAGATCACCATCGCAAGGATGTTGTGTCGATGTGCCGTTCGCGGTTCAATTAGTGAGTACATTGTCTTTGTGAACTCCCTGGCCAAGGTACAATGCATGAGATAGATAATGATGAATACTTCTATGGTTCGTCGATGAAACCCAAACCCCAACGACATCCCAACCTAACACCTCTTAGTAAGGAATATCGCGCGCCCAGGAGAGACTATTTCTTCATACCGATACGAGCGCCGTGTAGGAGGCAAGGGAGTAAATCAGGCCATAGCCATCGTCAGGGCAGGAGGTGCTGCAGATTTCTATGGTTCAGTTGGTGAAGACGGCCTGTGGGTCAAGGATACCGCTGCAACATTCGGCCTCGATCCCAGTGGAATCTCTATTTCTAATGTCTGCTCGATTATAGCTGTCTTGAATTGGTGCTGATTGGGATAGCAAGGTTCCGACAGGGCGGGCCTTGATCCAAATATCTGACAGTGGCGAGAACAGCATCAGTAAGTTATCACAGCTCACGGTTGGCAGGTTCATGATAGACTCCCTGTAGTCCTTTTCCCAGGCGCCAATTTCAGCCAACTCACGGAAGAGACTTGGGCAACATCAAGAGTCGCCTTTCCAACGTGCACACATCTCCTTTTACAAAATGAGATTCGTATGGAGTCTACCATTTATGCGCTTCACAAGTTCAATAACGCGACAACGATATACAACCCATCACCAATACCTTCTTCCCAGGAGATCAAGGACTTTCCTTGGGACAAGATTGACTGGTTAATCGTGAACGAAACTGAGGCCGAAGACCTCTACAAGATTCTTTCTGGACATGGATCGACAATTAGTCTCGGAAAGCCTGGCAGCGAGATCCTTGTGTTACTATCGGCTCAACCTGTGCTTGCCACGACAAACATAATATGCACTCTTGGGAAAGACGGCGTAGCAGCTTTCATTCCTGCCTTCCATCGACAAAACTTAGAGCATCGCGTACCCTCTTTTATACAGCTTCCCGCTGCTGTGCTTCAAGGCACTGTCCGAGATACGACGGGAGCAGGCGACTGCTTTACTGGGTACTTTGTTCGAGGGTTGATGGAGTTTGGGCCTCAGGCGAAGCCCGGATATGGAATCGGAGAGTCTGACATCGTGAGCATACTGGAAACCTGCGTACAAGTGCGTTCTCCCAATGATCCTCTTCGGTAAATTAGTAACAACTGTTTGCTAGGCAGCTGGACTCTGTGTCGAAAGACCAGGAACAATTGATAGCGTACCGACGATGTTTGAAGTTAAGAAAAGGCTTCTTGGTCAATAAAGCTATTTTTTAAGTGTTCCTGTACTCCAGTTCTAGCCATGCCGGTAGGATAAAAACAGTCTCAGCTCTGCTGCCCTCATAATGACCGAACGTGTTGATTCTAAACCCCGTGGGTCTCGTTCTCAGCTTACCAATCTTGATAGCTTGTCTCCTGCACCGGAATGTCCGATATTGTGTCGAGTCGAACGAGAATACGCAGGACGGTCATCAGATCATCAATTGTCGAGCTGAGAGAGAAGAACTAACGAATCGTGGGTACGAATATGCCAAAGTAACCATCAAGGACGTAGCCGCCAATAAGTGGTACAAACTGAAGACAAAAATTCCACGCTGAGGGCAAGTGAGCATAAAGTGGTTGCCTAAACACTGACACTGGTAGACAAAGGTACTGGAGATCGTCTTGTAGTCCCTACAGATGCTGAATACACCATGGAAGATCCTTGGGTGGTCAGGATGTCCACAGTAAATCAACATTACAAGTAGCAAGTTAGTCCCCTCATGCATCATGGGTCGGAGTACGAATCAGTCAGCCTGAGCGAGATGACATATGCTTATAATATACATACAAGACGTTGAACGAGGAATCTAGACAGCCAAATGAAACAAAAAGACAGAGCATGGCTACATTGACACATGACAGTACATGAGGGATATGTAGAGTGAAAAAATAAAGTCCAACCTATAATGACTTCAGGCCCAACTCATAACATTCCTCACAAAGTCAATTTTCGCCCCCTTTCCCCGAACCATTGCCCACGAAATTAAAGAGCAATGTCGTGAATATAGAGGCGGTGGAGATAGAACCAATGCAAGAAACCACGGAGACCGTGTGATAGAACAGTACAAAAAGGGGAAAAACCTCAACAGATTGTATTCGTGCACATCTAGAACACATCATCAATCTCAGGCCCTAAGCTGGGCACGAAGGTTCTGCTCCAGAGGGCCCTTAGGCCTGATGAACTGAAGATAGGCGCCATCCCTGAGACAACAAATGAGAAACGACCTCCAAATTATGCAGACGGCGGATACGTACTGCAACACCCTCTTTTCCTCCTTGAGCTTGAGGTACTCATCCTTACCAACGTTGGTGAAACCCCACTTCTTGGAGACAATAATCTTTTGACGCCCAGGGAACTTGTAGCGGGCACGGCGGAGAGCTTCCATGACAACAGCAGCGTTGTTCTCCTTCGTACGAATGGAGAGAATGACTTGCCCAATGTTCACGCGAGCGACAGTACCGTATGGCTTACCCCAGGCGCCACGCATTCCAGTTTGAAGTCTGACGAAGCATATAGGGGTAAGCGTCCGGAGAAAAACATCCTTCAGACAGTAAATGTACCTATCAGCACCGGCACATGACAACATCTTGTTAATACGGAGGACGTGGAAGGGATGGGCGCGGACACGGAGATGGAAAGAATCCTTGCCGGAGGTCTTAGTGACATATTTGTTGGCACAGATGCGGGCAGCTTCGAGGGCCTCAGATGAGAGCTGCTCGTACTCGTCGGATACTAGATGGGCACAGAAGGGGAATTCGTCGACGTTAGCACGTTTGCGACCTAGATCGAAAATACGGATCTAGAAAACACCATTAGGTCAGAAGATGAATAATATTGATCAGTTGATAGAATTAGCTTGCCTTTGGGTCTGGAACACCACGGTTGTACCGCGACTTAGGATACGGCTTGTTTTTGCAGTAGCGGTAGCAGCGAGCAGGACGGCGACCCATTGTAACTGCAAATGAGAATAAGCACCGAAGACTTTTGAGGTGAACGAAGCGAAAGTTGAGGCGAAGTCTCAAAAACGTCATCCAGATCGCAAAACTTCCATCCAGCCAATTCCGACTCTCGCAACGCAATTTCCCATAGAAATAGACTCAAGCCATACCAGATATTGGAAAACGGACAGGAAAACGGCATACTCACATAAGGATGGGGGTTTCAGTCGCAAACAGAGTGACGATGGCCCTTTGTGTGCAGGTCTTGAGACGATGACTAACGAAGCCGAAAGGGGCTGAGTCAGTCCGGATGATTTGTAACTCCGATCAGATTTCGAGCACTCCTGTCCACGAGCTATGATCTGTGCCTTCGGCACAGATTTCATAGCTCATTGGGGGCTTCGCCCCCACACCCCCCCAACTCCATTTCATTTGGTTAGGGCTCCAAGTATGTATAAGTAATTTAGTGCTTAATCCCAGCCTCAATCTCAGGCCTCACTTTTCACAACTCAGTGCTTAATTTCAGCCTCAACCTCACTGCATTTGGTTAAGGCCTTGGTTTTCACAACTCGGTGCTTAATCACTCCATTTAGATTTTGAGCATTCTTGTCTATTTATTGCCTGTAAAAACTAGGCTGTTTGTGGCATAGTGGCAGGATTGGTAGATGTTAGCCATGAACAATAGAGTTGGGCCAAAAGGTCTTGCTGCTTTTTTTTATTTTACTCTCATCTTCTATAGATAGGTTAGCATCATCAGGATGGTTCTGAATAACTTTGCCAGGAAATTCCCAAATATATGGCCTTGAATCTGCCATTATGGGGGCTCAAATCTACAATAACAGGAAAATCTCATTTTGTTGATGATTTGGTGCCAATTTTGTGCTAACAGCACTTTCATGTGCTGAACTACAGTTAGATACATTATATCTTGAGCTTATTTAGATGGCTTAACACCTGGAATTCAAATTTTTAAAATGGGTGCCTTAGTGAGAATTGATTTATTAACATATCATTGTAATGTAGCAAGAGGTGTGGAGATTTCTAAAAACAACAAAGGAATGAACTTCAAGGTTAAAGATGATATTGATCACAGAGACATGTATATGGAGATGAAACTTCTTTCCATTGATGGCACATGTGAACTACCAAGCTAATAGAACAGCTCAGTGTGAACAAGCTTTAGCTTCAGAAAGTACTTGAAGCTTTTGTATTTACAGCATCAATTGTTGATGAGCCAATTTCTTTATTTTTTTTTCAGAGTAGTATTTTATGGACAAAAAGATATCAATGTTGTGAATGCATTGTCTTTATTATGCTCTATGTATCTGTATTTTTTGCCTGATAGCAGATTTTAGATGCTTTGAGTTATACTTGTTGATTTAGTATAGCTTTAAATGTAACTTGTTGTTGAGAGAGTATTTCTGATAGGATACTAGTGCACCATCAATAGTGGTATCAGTATTAGTAGAGGAAGTGGTAATAGTTTTGACTAAAGTCAACACATAGACAGAGGGGTCGCTTATAGATTATAGATTATAGTTATTGTAGTGACTGTAAAAATTAAACAGATGATGCAACATATTATATAGCATGAGTCTTGATAGATGGAATAAATAATTATATTATGAGATTTGAGATTCACATAATATAATAATAACTGTAACTGAGAAAATTGAGATGGTAGTAAAAGCTAAGGAAATGTAGACCAAGTACTAGAAATAATAGATGTTTGGCTTTTAGATACTCAGCTATAAAACAATTTCAATAAGTTATTAACTTTAAAAGCTCATATCTCATGCTACAGCATATGATACAACTTGAAACCAATGTCAAATCAAAGTTAAATTGCTGGAGTACAATTTTGAAAGACCTCTCTTATAAGTACCATTACACTCTAATACTTATTGTAAAGCTTTAGGCTGGTGTCAAATCAGAGCTAATATGCTAAGCTACAATATATATATATATGGAAATTAAGTATGTGATTTAATTTGCTATCAAGTAATTTTTTCAAAAGTAAAGAGATTTTGCTGCTACTGTATATTTAGCTTTTATCACTAATATAGTAATAACAAATTGTGTTTTGAAAAATAGTACTATGCTTCTGTAGCTATTGGCTACAAATAAAACAATCTTGCATGTTTCACACAGCAGCTGAAATAGACCAAATTATTGGATTAGACTAGATACATTGTAAATACAAGATATTGTCCTTATGTAATCTACAAACACACATCATGGACACATGTTTATTATTAAATAAAGCAACTGAATGCATTACTGATATGTTCACCATAGCTAAGGTAACCTGCTAGTTATATACCCCCCTTTTAGACTGATGCATAACTAGTGAGGATTGGTTAATCTAAGATCTAGAGCATCATAATGACACCACTATAGGGGTGCAATTGCACTGACATATAGACAAGTCATAGTACATGACACTCAGTGGTAAGCATTGGTTCAATGCCTGACTCAAGCACACATAGATGAGGTACAATGATATATGTCATGGTTGCATGACAACAGCCTGATAGTGAGGCAGTCCCACTGCATTTGTAATACACTCACCTAGCTAAAGAAAACTTACTTCAGTAGTGCTGATGAGGTACATCTTTTTGATATCCAATAGAGTAATAGAGTAAGATAGGTCAATTAGTATTGTCACACTAAGCCGCTCTTAATTGCACTGGTAGTGCACACAAAGTCAAGAAAGATAGCATCAACAATACCATATATTGCAAATATGTGTGACATAACAAAAATGAACTAAAATAAGCATGCTGTTAAGCACGCAGTGTCAGTAAGATGTCTCAAGTTCAGAAACTTGAAGTTACTTAAACTATAGAACAATAAGGGCCTTTCAGCCTGTTTTGTTGCTCAATGGTACTCTACCCATGTCTATCATCTTCGCTTCCTCCCCGGTTGCAATGTTAGTTGTGGAGAGGAGAGGCTCCAATTCTGTCTTTGGTGGGGTTATTGAACCCTCTGCAGCAGTATTATTTACCATAACACAATTGATTAGTGCAATGTTAGTTGCAGCTCTAATAGTAGGCATCATACCATGCACCAGTGTTTGTTTCCAGAGCTGACCCACATTTAGATCTATTCTAATATAGTAATAGAGGCTTGTGGCCTCAGAATCAATGCTAGTCATGCTTTCTTCAGCATCTTTGAAGAGAAAGCAATAGTGGTCCTATTCAGACATTTCTTGCCATCTGTTTCATTGTAAAATAGCTAGTGGGGTTTTATAAACAGCAAGGCACTGTAAGCACTCATCATTGATATCTTTGAAGACATCAAAGAACATTGTCAGCTAGTGGAACTATTGTTCCAAGTAGACCATGCCATAAGTGTATGCATAGTCAACCCAATTCAGAGGAATGCAATTGTGAAGTAAGATGCAAATCACATCATTATGGGAGAAGTTCTGTACTTGATTGTCAGGTATGTGAACTTGATGCAGCTCAATTTGGGTTAGTTGCATTGTATGTGGCCACTACTTCATGATACATTCCAGGATGCACCATGACAAGCACAAACCATTGTATGCTAGTTGTCTTTCCTGTGCTGTTGGCACAAAGAGCTCAGCAGAGTGCAAACTCAAGTAGGGTTCACCAGTGCATCTGGTAGGCAAAGTCTACTGTGATACCCTGCCAAATATTCTCCAATCCTGAGCAACTATAGATTAGCACATATTGTGCTATTTGCTCAAGGTTCAAATAGCCTTTTGGGATTGGGTGCATGCATGATGCACAGCATAAACATACCATTGTTTTTAGTGTGCAAGAAGTGTGCAAAGATGTGATGACATTCAACAAGGGGCAGGTCCTTGGGCCCTTGCATCAGGTTGACTAAATTCTGATAAACAGGATTGGACAGCAACAGCTTCATTGTTTGGTCATGCAGCAATATATTAGTTTGCTGTGCAAATGTCTGAAGCTCAGTGATGAGCATATATGTGACTATATAGTCATGACAGGGAACATGGGAGTTTACATCATACTTGAAGAGCTATTCCAGCTGCTCATAGGAAGTGCAGGGGAAACTCCTGTGCACAAACTTGTAAACTATTATTTGCAGCATGTCTGCTGCCTAACTGGCACTGAATTTGTAGGTGGCTATGCAATTAGCATCAGTGCTGATGAGTACCATGTTTGTCCAGTATGAATAATAAAAGCAGGGCTTTAGAGCACTGTGGAAGCACAAGTTGAGCTGCTTGACTTGGAGCAGCCCCCAGATCTTTATTCTCAGTCTATCAGCAATTTGCCCAGAGAAGTCACTCTGCACCCTATGAGCTAGGGCAGCCACTGCCTGCCCTTTATTTGCCTTTTTTTGGCAAGCTTCTTGTTGTGTTGCACATGCTAGAAGTGCTGTGCAGCAGTCTCACCCTCCTCTTATTCTTCCTCCACCTTGGATGATGACTGCCCATAATCACTCTCATCCTCCTTAGTTGGGATGGCCCACTGCTTTTCTTTGCTAGTGGCAGTTGTTTTGGCCACCTCAGCTACTAGCCTGTTGTACTATGCAGGGGTGTGTAGATCTATGGCCAGTGTGACTACTTTGAGCTGCACTGGTAGTGCAGACACCATTACAGCATGCATGAACAGAAGTTGTGCAGGCTCTGCTTATACTGGCACATTTGCAAGGAAGTCAATGACTTTCATCTTTGTAGTATTGAGGGGCAGCTTACACCTCTGATGGAGTTTCTGATGCCATAGAACCTCCAGGGCATGACTTGAGGCTGCAAGTATCCAACTAGAGAGACCCACAACAATGCTAACTTGTCCCAAGTTAATGGAACCTCCTCCATCTCCTCATCTTGCTGTTCCAGCAATAGTTTGGCTAGGGGCACCTCTGGTGCCCTTGAGACAGTGGTGCTGGGTTTAGAAATGGACACAGCTATAGGCCATGCAAGCATCAACAAGGTTGCTAAGGCTACCACTGGTGCTGGGTGAGCTGCATCAGGCACTATTGCTTGAGCAACTTTGGTTGGCCATGGTGGTTGTGGTCTAGCTTGCTTGGGCTCCACACTCACTTCCTTGTAGAATAGAATTTGGCACTTTGCAGCATGGTCAATCTATTCTAGTGCTGTAATACTAATGAGCCCCCAGTTTGGCTCAACACATTTTAAGCCTTTTTACACACCATTTAGCACTAGGCCAGGGTGGCAAGACACCAGCACCTATACAGTGGCTCAAAAACTGTCCCAATGTTTTATACTTTTTGAAAGATGACATTGGCATGAAAGATTGAAAGTATCTAAAATTCTGGTTAAGTCATGTCACATATGTCAGGTTTCACTGACTATAGAGGCTTCTAACTGCAAGTGGATCCTTACTAGGCAGACTCAATGTCTGAAGGGACAGTTCTAAACAAATGTTTTATACTTTGTGAAAGATGATATTGGCATGAAGGATTGGAAGTATCTAAAATTTTGGTTAAATCATGTAAAGTACTATGGCATTGCAGCTACAAATTGCATCTTGGCTTATGTAATTTAAATCAAAACTGATGAAGTAATGGCCATTTTAAAATATTTACTCATTGAAACAGTTTTTTGAGCATCTCTAATTTTGGTATTTAGTACTTTGTATGTCCTCCATTTGCCTTGATAGTTAACTGCTTGAATCCTTCTAGGCATGCTTTCTATCAGTCTTTGGCATACTTCTGCTAGTATTCCATCCCACTCATTTGCAATCCTCTTCCACAATTCATGCACACTATGAGGAGGTGTTTCATGCTGCTTCTTGAGGTACTCCCAGAGGTGTTCAATAGGGTTAAGATCAGGGGATTAGGCTGGACACCAGAGGACATCAAAGTTGTTGTCTTCAAACCATTTGTCAGCTCTCTTGGAGTTGTGTTTGGGGTCATTGGTTGAAAGTAGTAGGCACCCTCCTCCATCTCCAATTTTTCAAAGCTCTCCTTTGCTCCATCCTCCAAAATTTCACAGTACTGCTTTGCATTCATAATCCCCACCACCTCTACCAGCTTTCCTACTCCATTCCAACCTATACAGCCCCATACCATGAGATTATTCCCTCCTCCATGTTTCACAGTAGGTGTAGTAGTTTAGTTTGAAATGCCTTCTCCTTTTAGCTTCCACACATACTGCTTTCCAAGGGGCATAATGGCTCAGCTGGCACCATCATGTCTTTGAGGGAATTACATAATCCTCAAGTGGGGAGAGCTTCGGCTCAAACCGTGCCTGTGTGAAAAACACTTTAGACACCACATGGGTTCTTCAACGCCGCCGGGAAGCCACTGCTCCCATGTGACTGACTAGGGAGGCTTTGTTGCGCAGGCCGTAGTGAGCAACCAATCAGCATGTGACTTGATGAAGCAATGTGACTACTGCACTCCTGTCCAATCAGAAAAAGAGAGGGTTGCCTAATGGGGCAGATTTGGGAGGGATCTGGTCCTGCAGATCATGACGGATTTGGAAGAACCTTGGTTCGAAAGCCCTCAGGGAATACCAAATGCGGCAATTGGGAGGGACCAACCTGTGGACCAAGCGGGTCCTAGTATGGGTGGGTGGGAAAAGAAGGTGTCAATAGTTCAATCAGGCTGC
>JAGGAT010000930.1:0-14424 GCA_017657195.1 Termitomyces sp. T70a | reverse complement strand
TGGTCAGAAATACTCCCTCTTTTCAAACTCAGCTCAAGTTGACGCTTGAGAGAGTTTGGCCTCAGACCGAGTAAATCTCAGAGATGTGGCATATGCTACCCCTCAAACCAAGTAGGTAGAGGACTGGAGGGTTGAGAGCAAGGTTGAGAAGTGTTCAGAGAGTAGAGGACCGGGCTGAGGAGTGAAAAAGTAGCGGTGAACTAGTAGTTCCCTGACAAAAATACACCAGGTCATGCCTAGTTGGATACAATACCTGTTGTTGAAATTCAAATATTGTGTAAAGCTGATTGCCTTCCTTATAGCCATGCATTGCTGCTCGATTTCTTGGCAAAAATATTTTCCATTGTAGCTAATCATTTGCCATCCTACCTTACTTTGTTACATCCACCTACTCACAGTGTTGCCTTGCATAATCACAGCAGAATATGGCATATCCTCTTTTGGAAATAGTGAATACACTATGGCCCAGGTTTTTACACACACCATCAAAAATGCATGTATGTGTTGTGTGTCACCACCACCATATCTGGGACATGCTCCCTGCATTGTTTGGGTTGACAAGTTGAGATGCACTATAGGCTGTAGACATTGAGGGACTTTGATTATAATTATTTGTCGTCTAATACTTTAGTCAATAATTGGAATTGCAAAACTATACTAAGTATTTTGATTGCATAATGCACTTTGTATGTCCGAATGTGCTTCATAGTGGATTGTGCAGCCAAAGGGCACCCATTTATATTTATCCAGTCTTCATCACTGCTGGCAGCCAAACATGTTTCTTTGGAAAAAGTGATTGAAAAACCTATCACCTAGTTTCCAAATGGATTGTCTCTAGAAAATATGTAAGCAGTTTCTCTTGGAAAAATTTAGGAAATTAAATTCATATTTCCCAACTGTTTCCAAAGTAAGAATAATAACTTTTTTAAGCCTTTTTCTACAAGAAACATAATGAAAAACATAATAATATTACCATTGAGGTTTCTATGAGATAAAGAACAATTTTTTCCCTTAGAAATGGGGATGTAAACCTTTGAACTATCTCTTTGTATGTTTATCCACTCCTTTCTTGGCCCAAATCACGTGACGAGCAGAGCCTCGGAAACCAGTACTACGGCCAAGTTCATACCTGTCCATGCGGAGAACCCTATCAAACGAGGGAACACCTCATCAAATACTGCCCGAGATACGACGAGCACAGACACATCTCGACAGCCTAGGAACACTACCGAGCACGAAAGAAGGCCTGGCAGCAATGACGAAATTCCGAGCCGAAACCGGGGCGTTCACGAAACCGGGCGAGAAACGAAGAGAAAACGAGCTACAAACAAAAAGGCACCGACGTAAACATACACCATGAAACCCCTTAATCACGGCCAACGAAACGGCGAGGACTCGGTTCACATGCCACGGGAGGTCGATGCACAACCCGCGTACGAAGAACTCAATGGACGACCGCGGAAAGGTCAACGAGACAATATTACCCATGACCTACATTGTGGAAACTGCGACGTGACCGAACAACCACAAACGCCGGAGCAAACCGCGAGGAGATATGTATAACGAGAAGAGACACAGGGAAAAGAGTCAGGGAAATCATACAATTGAAACAGGAGTAGAGTACAAGCCTACTTTACCCCGTCCTTTAGCTCAGTATTGTAGCTTGCTGGCGGTATAAACAAAATCATCATCGAAATATCACGAGTAATATCTTTAAAACTAAGCGAAACATTCGTTGTGAAGAAGCACTGGCCCTATTTCATCTCCAGAATGCCAAAAACCTCTCAGAATCATTAAAGCAGGTCTCTTGCAACTTAAGTCAGAGATAACAACACGAAAACATGATCTTCTTGCACAGCTCTTGAGGAAAGAGAAGATCTCAGATGCCGATGTGGATAATGATGGGAACCTGGTTGGAGAAGCAGTTGTAGACAAGCCTCTGAGTATGAGCGCAGGTTGGCTCCATTAGACTTCCGCCAAAAAAGGGTTGTAGAACAACTGAATAATACAGAGATACCCATCGATGTTTCTAACAGAACTCACCGTGCGAAAAGCGAGGCTTCCTCGTTTGTCAATGTACTCATGGTGAAGAAGAAACCACAACGCTCGGGTTCAAGCAAATCAACATACACTCCTGCAGCTGAGACACCACAACCAAAATTCCCCTTTCCTGAAATTTCTTTGAAAGAAGAACTTGAAAGTTATGCACTCCTTGAAGACCAGATCCTGATCATTAAAGTACGACAGCTGATGCTGAACTAGAATGAGTCCTGACCAAGGTTGTCTCATTAGGAATTCCTCTCCCCTGCAGAATGCAAGGCCTTTGTCAAGCTCATCGACGAGCTTCCTCTTGAGCTCACACCGCCCAAGAAACGTGGCGAAGCGGAAAGAGTCAACTGTAAGCATCAGTGTTTCTTCCTCGTCATTTCGCTGATCCTATAATGGTACACTTGTAGATCGTTTCTCAGTAACATCCGTTTCATTCGCTCAACGCCTCCATGCACTCCTCACGCCCCACCTTCCGTCGTTCTCGTATCCCATTTCCATGAAGCATGCAAGAAAGGAGGACGATTCCCCTCGACTGCCTCATTCGTTTAATTCAAACATTCGCATGTACAAGTATACACCAGAACAGCATTTCGGGTGTGTTCGATCATCTAATGATATCGAAACATTGGTCTGATTATGGAGGCAGAAAACATTACGACGATTCTGTCCGCGATCCATTAACTGGTGCCAAGTCGGAATGGACGCTTTTGATCTACTTGACGGGTGTTGAGGATGGTGTGGAAGGTGGTGAGGTATTTACGAAAATCGATCTTGTGGAAAGATGATTTTTGAACTCTTCGGCCTAGACATTGTTTTATAAAGACGAGCGAGGAAAGCCACAAGAGGTGATAACAACCCCCTTGACCCGGGGAACCGCTCTCCTACATCGGTAAGCATCAACAGGAGCTTCCCCCAGAGTTGAGTCATACTCAAATTTTCTGTACAGTCACGGCCAGGAATGCATGCTTCACGAAGGATCCAAAGTTATCAAAGGCAACAAATATGTTCTTCGTTCGGACCTCATGTTTATCAAGTGAAAAACCTACATTTCACTAATGCCTCTTGCCCTTCTTCGCTCGCTTCGGCATACCAGCCTCAACCACGTCGTCATCCCTATCTCGATCGTCCCGTCCACCCTCCTCCCGTCTCCGTTTCCTGCCCCCATTCCCACCTTTTGCCGCCTGCTCCTTCAACTCATTAATTGCCAGCCGACTCGCCTCGTTCACGCGTTCTTTCAGCAACGCGATCTCCTCCGCATCTGTCGGCCACAAATCCATCTTCTTGTCAATCACGGCTTCAATCCGCTGTACAAGCTCGACATCGTACTGCGTAACGAGCGTGATAGATTTTCCTGCGCGCCCTGCACGTGCTGTTCGTCCGACGCGATGGATGTAGTCTTTAGAGTGGGTGGGTATGTCGAAGTTGATAACTACGTCTACGGATGGGATGTCCAAACCTCTAGAGAATTTACATTGTTAATTCAGGGATCGCTTTAGCTGTTAATGGTGAGACTTGCCTGCTGGCAACATCTGTCGCGACCAGGACTTTGCGACCTCCGCTTTTGAACTTGCTTAGGGCTCCCAGGCGCTGACTCTGAGTCAATTGGCCGTGCAAGGGTACGGCGGGGAATCCAAGATTTCGTAATATAATGGATAATCTTGAGCCAGGTTAGTTCAAGATTCGCCTGAGAGTACTGCGGATGAATGAACTGACCTCTGCGCATCGTGAACTGTTCTTGTGAATATCATCATGGAATTTTGGGCGAGGGAATTCGCCAGATATACCATATACGCATCCTTGTCTTTTAATGGCATTAGGAGATAATACTGCAACAATGTCGAAACCGTCTGGTATCTGATAGATCCTTTAGTACAGCGGACCAACATCACGTTTATAGAAGCGTACTTTGAGTTGACCTCTACACGAACTGGATTTGATAAACTTGCACGCTGTAGTTTTGCGACTTTGCTGGTCATTGTTGCGGAGAAGAGGTATGTCGTACGTTCTCTTGGTATAAGCTTAAGAATTTTGTCGATAATGGGTCCAAAGTCCATGTCTAGTAGTCGATCTGCTTCATCAAGGACCTATAGATACTATTCAAGCTGATCAAGACCATTCCTGAAGATCAGAACATACGAGGAACTTGATGCCCCGAAGGCTGAATCCTTTTGTGTTTTCCAGGTGGTCAATGAGACGGCCAGGCGTGGCAACCACAATGTGCGGCCGTTTTGCAAGTGCGATAGCTTGCGTAGGGAGATCCATTCCTCCGACGATAACTGCACATCTAACCCCCATAGCTGAACCTAATGATTCGAATTGTTGAGATATTTGGTACGCCAGTTCACGCGTAGGCGCGAGGACACATGCGAAGAGACCCTTGGGCTCCTCCCATAGCTTTTGCAAGATTGGAAGTGCAAATGCCGCAGTTTTTCCAGAACCAGTTGAGGCAACGCCAATGATATCTCTTCCCTCCAGTGCATGTGGTAGAGCTTCAACCTGGATGTCTGTCGGTGCTTTGAAGTTAAGCTGATCAAGAGCTTGTAGAAGAGGGTCAATGAGCCCCAGAGACTTGAAAGTTGGTTTCGGTACAGTCGAAGTAGTCGCGTCTTCGGGACCTGGCATTGCAAATGCGTCGTCGTGATGCAAAACTTTTTCCGAGTGAGTTTGAAAGTTCCTGGCCGATCACCATGCACAGCCACCGCTGCCCTTCCGTCAAGGATGGCCAATGCACAGGCAGGTTCCAGTCAGCGCGTCCTCGTCTCTCTTGCCGCTGCACCATCCATAGAGTCTTCCGCTAAGTGGAAACAAGTCCAGTCCGCGCTGCGTGCACAGCTCCCATTGCGTAATATTCACTGGAAATCTGCCTCGCACACATCAATACGCACAATTCAGGAGCTGGATGTAGATCTTGTGCCTTTGGATGCCCCGCGCGAAGAACACTCTCAGATACCTGTGACTTTACTAGAGAAACCACTACTTAATATCTATGTCGTTGTATGTCAGGTGCGTCACAAAATCGGATGTTGCGTCTAAAGTCATCTCATACGACTGCTTAATTTGTAGAATACAGATCTCGAGGGGTATAAGAATACAGTGAAGAAACAAATCAAAGATTGGCACTCGTCCGTAACTACGCGAAAGAACCAAGAATGGTTGATCGTGCATATTGTACGACCAGACACACGAACCCAAACCGGAAACTTCTTCCAACTGAAGGGTTCTGTTCTGGAGAAGATAAGAAGTGAATTCAACTCTGACAAAAAAGAAAGGTAGACATACTGCCCAGAAAGTGGATCTATCTGACTGTAAGTAGATGTGTGCAAGTTGCATGGTCGCCAGAAACCGATGCTCCTGCAGTATGGGCAGAACTCATCAACAGAATCAAGGACGGTGTCCTCAATGCATTCGATTTGGCGGTAGTTCAAAGAGAAGAAGAAGTCAAGCGTTCAGAGAGTCAACGGCAGATGCCTGGATGGAACTTCTGTACGTTCTTCATCCTCAAGGTTTGGTTACTCTCTCTTGCATCCCCAAAAGTCTCGTTCATCTTGACGTAGGAGAGCCTTGCAAGCTCTTATGAAGGCGTCAATCTCCCTGAAGATGCATATGTGCAGTATGAAGAGCTTGAAATGTCGTTCTACCACGTTCTGAAGGAAGAAAACCTCTCTTGGTTCGGAACGCTTATCGCACCTGTTAGCGGAGACGACTCTGCCCCTCTACTCTCATTTCAACGTAAAGCATACCGCGATCTGATTCTGGCTAATACAATCTCCATTTTTGATTTCCGGATCTATCTTCTTTCTCGACAATGTGAACTATTGGCACAACGAGGCCGTCTGAATGAGGTCAGCAGGAAAGTCGCCGCCTTCTTGGGTGGTTTTGGCCGACGTTTAAGAGATGTTGAGGTAGGATGTAGCTTTTCTGTGTTCCCTATTTGGTCTAACTGACATATTTTCAGGACACGTTACCATCATTCTTCGTCGAATCGTGGATATATTCATCTGCGCTTAGCGCTGTAGACTTCTGTGACAACTGGGCTTTGAAATTTTCAATCACTGGCAATAAGCTGAATTCCTTCAATGCGGCAAAGGGAGAACTCCTCGATCTCGCTCGAACGCAGGTACGCGAAACGCTCTTTCCACCTCAAGATAACTCTGACTCCGATTCCACTTAGCTGGACATAATTGGTGTTACCGTCGGACACCTTTCGCAAAAGTCGCCATTCTCGTCATCTTGCACGTCGCCTGAACAACGGGTCACACCCACCTCAACGCTGAGCATCAGTAACAGCGACCTTCTCAACGCTATAGGCGACGCTGAGGCTTTCTATCAGCTTTACATTGACGTCACGAACCGTGCAATAGAACTTTATACTCAAGCTGGTCGGCGAAAATTTGCTTTGAGACTACATGGCAGTCTTGCAGCTCTTGACCTGTAAGTGCAACCCTTTTGTTAATGCCGTATCTATTTCACAGACGTTCCAGACATCGTGGAGAATATAAGAATGCATTATCGATATATACGTCACTGCCTGCTCACTACGCGCCGCATATGTGGACATCTCTTGAGGCGTTCATGTTATCAAAAGCCCTCGATACTCACGCTGACTATCAGCAAGAAAAGGATACAGAATGGATACACATTCTCCTATCGTTCCTAAAATCCTATGTCGACAGTTCTGGTGCGGATTTATTAATGCATGAAGGGGACCAAGTGGAATACGTCACCAAACTTGTGGACAGTCTCTATCAGGCCGCCGGAAATCTCGACTCAGGTATGCACAGGATTTACACGAGTTGAGTCACGATGATATAGACTTCTTCAAGAATTGGCACATCCAAATCATCCTGCCATAACACTTAAAGTATCGCCAAATGCTCGAATAGCGGAGACGAGAGATGGCTGTTTCTTAGACGTGACAACACAAAACCATCTACCCTGCGTAAGGCAATATCTCAGCAGTGATCAATGACTGCTGACTGGGAGGGCAATTAGGTTCTTCCTGCGGAAGAAATCAGTGTTGTCCTTGTAGGCAGAGATTCAGAACGGTGTACTTTCTCCGCATCTGTTTCAGGGTTACCTCCGGGAAAGACGACGCTGACCCTTTTTTGCCCTGTAAGCTCTCTCGGCTCCATCAGCTATCGTTCTTTGACTGTTTTGGTTCAGGCTGTGGCAGCGGGACTCTACCTACTTGACTCCAGTGAGCTACGGATGGCGAAGCTGTATCTCCAATGGCAGCATAAAAAGCCTTCTTCTAAAGCATTTCCATCGCGAAAGGAAACTAAAGTCCTTGTACGCATTCCAAAGGATCTACTTGCACTGGACGTGAGCATTAGCCAACCTGATAAAAGTGAATTTGTATTCTCGTCAGTTTGTTTCGGATCGCTGATGATGATTAACCTTGCGAAGTTGAACTTGGCGAACCTCCAACGATTCTCGTTGCTGTATCGACGGGCCGAAATCATGTTGTGAAAGCCTTCGTCAAGCTCACTTCATCTGGTGTGACCTTTTGGCCAAAGGATGCGTATTACAGCGGAGGTGGGATCCTTTACTTGAGCGTTCTCCTATTGGTTTGACAATCCAGCCGTAGAGAAACGATCAGAACGACTGCAGGTCGCTGACAACTCTATCATCCTCGAGGATATTCCAGAGCACACGACCGTTTCACTCATGGTACCCCATTCAGATACTTCAGCTTTCCAGGCGATGGTAAAATTTTTTGATGTGCTCAATATCATATGCTGCTCACCAAGACAACAGAAAATCATTACGGAAGTTGAGTATATGACTGCGCAGGAACAATTGCTCTCCCGGACGATACGGATGACTCAGGTAGTTCTGACTACCCTTCCAATATCTGTCAATGTTGAAGATTTCTTCCGTGGCTCTCGGTATAAAATTTCATTCTTCTGACTTCCCGTGTGCTGATACGGAATTTTCCGAGGCTCTTTTCTAAATTCACCATATCAACAACAAGTCACCAGCATGTACGTATCTGTGCTGTCCAACTGGTGACTAAGGAATGTGGACTCGATGGTGTCAAGATATCGCCGACCGCGACCAAGAACCGCGGAGTCGTGGTCTGTTATTCCTAGACTGTTTGGAAGAATTTCGATGACCCCTTAGTTTTCTTCAGACTGTAACTCCTGCGCAGCCAGTGATTTTCTTGTTCCAGATTGATTCCGCTCATGGCCCAGGTTTGTTGCGTTTCCTAATGGGTTTTCCATACATAACTTGCTCCCAAGTTCGCGAACCGCTAGACCTACTAATACGTTATCGTATGTTACGCGAAGGTGCATCTTTTGTGCTGGACCATCGCATCAGGTTTCTCATTCTTCTTTCATAGAGGTTGAGGCTGTGGTGGACAAGACCGTCGAGAATGTAGTCGTGGATTCGCCCTCACCTCATCGGCACCGCACAGCCCTCATCACTCAGCTCGTTGAGGCGTTGGAAAAGGATGCTGGATGGGTTGATCTGTATAGGATGACAGGGGAACTTGAAGTTCCTGATACCCCTCCGGACGAAGCGAATGAAGAGACTGCTGAGTTGCTCAGAAAGGTGAAGGAGGTTCGGACTTTCTGCAAATGCACATTATGCATGGACGTGACAATTCCCGTATAGCTTCTCAAACACCATAGACACCCTTGTCCGCCTGAAGGCAACTGGAGGGAAATCAGAATACCAGTTGATGTGCCGTATATGAATGTACGTTCTAATTCTGCATCTTACCTTTTGTGCTAAAACCATTATCGTGTAGATCGTGGCGTCTGTCGGCGTGCGAATCGTATCGACACCGTTTAGCGTCAAGTCGGGTTCCCTGCCTCTCTATGCAGGGCAACCAATGTCTGCAACTATTTCAATCCATACGTCCTTCCACTGGGGCTCTGGTGCGAAGGACAAGGACACTCGATACATACTACGATATGACGTGGAAGAGATGGTGCGCGATTGGCTTGTGAGTGGACCCAAACGAGGGGACTTTACTGCTGCAGTAAGTCATCCAGTTGCACTCCGTAGTGGCTGAGGATATTTATCTTTTTTTTTTCGAACAGCATGGGGAGACCAAAGTAGTGCCCATAACGCTCATTGCGCTTCATCACGGGGAATTGTCGTTGCCTAAGGTTTCAGTGACGGCGCTGCCAGTGGAAGGGGAGTCGACGATGGGTTCGATGGCTATCCCCAGCATAGAGACATTTCAGACTCACGGAGCCGAGACGGTGCTGGTTCTTCCTCGGGGCGGTAGGAGTACATTTGTCCTTAACATGGGTTCCAATTACAATTAGTTTGCATGTATGCGAAGACTACTTTTTTCGAACGAAGAAAAGTTGTTGCTGTGTTCTGGAGGATGGACACAAGGGGCATGCAAAAAAAACGTCACCTCAGCGATTCGAACACTCGCGCACAAAGTGCAACCGCTTGAATGCATAGCAGGCGATCCCGTTAACCACTCCGGCAAAGTGACGATGTGAAGCCAACGTGAATGACAGCTCCAGTACGCGTTGTGATGATCCATTGTTAGAACAGGGCATCCTCAGGGAGGGCTAGCTGGCCTGTCCCACGCCCGGTTTATTAGATCTATGCCACTTCGCAGCTACTATACAGGGAGTGGTGGGAGGGTAGATGATATAACTACGTCGCGCCAATCTATTTCGGGTTGTGTTCGGTGTCTATTCCTTCAATAAGTCACTACGAACTCAATTAGAGAGGTTGTGTTCGTAGACAGTCCCGAAGAGACTGTTTCCTCTCTAGGTTTGCAGCGCACGTGAGAGTCGCGATGCGTTCCCCTCTATAGGTCCCGTGAAAAGTTCATCTTCAACACCACAAGGCTGCGGGCATCAGTTATCAACGGAATCCCGAAAGCATTGGAAGACGTCAATCTAATGATTCTGGGCAAGTCGTTGAGAAGTCATAAGCGTAGCGTGTAACGAGCTTCTATAAAATCCCATTTTTACGGGACCAATGAAGGGGTGAGGTCACGACAAAATGCGAACGTCGAGGGGAATATGAGTGGAATAAGAGCCCCAGAGCCCTGCCACAACAACTAACGCTTTCCAAGGCGCGCTTCTAGAATATATATTTCTCTTCAAGCCACCTCAAGCCGATCGTGAATTCGAACTGCGTGCACAAAAAAGCCGTCACCTGAGCGATTCGAACACTCGCGCACAAAGTGCAACCGCTTGTATGCGTGAATAGCAGGCGATCCCGTTAACCACTCCGGCAAAGTGACTTGTGTCGGAAGACAGAAGTAGTAATGACTGACTCGTTTGCGGAAGGAGGGAGGTGCGCCACACACATGCTCACGGAGGGGTTAGTGTACTTTGCATACGAAGGGAAGGTGAGATAGGCCCGCCGCCCGCCTGGATGACTCCGTCCCCTCTTGCAGGTAGGGTCCGATATAACTCTCGAGGTAGAATTTCTCTTCGCAGGTTATTCAGGTGATTTCAAAGGCAATCTTCGTGCAACGTCACCCCCCGATGAAGGTGAGATAGTGCCGCCGCCCGCCTGGGTGATCCAGTCTCCTGTTCTAGGCAGTGTCCGATAACTCTCGAGGTTATTCAGATGATTTCAAAGGGCTATCTATCTTCATGCAACGTCATCCCCGATCGAGACATGCATGCAAGTTCCACATAGATAAAATGCATCCGCGCCGTAATCCCCGTCACTAACCCCCCAAATGGAGGGAGTGCTTCAGAGCCTCCGAGAGATCATTCATCCCTGTCTACATATGTGGACCAAGAAACCAGGAAACGTACATATATAACAGGAAACGTCACCGCCGCTATTGACCGGACGGTGTTCATGCTATGCAGGGTCACCATGCCCCGTTTCCAGGTAACCTTTTTGAATTTATGTACTTATACATCCGTAAGCGCGTAGGCGCCCGTAGGGTACATAGCCGTTCCATTCGTGAAAGACCGGACCGGCTCCCTCGGGTTCGTTCGACACCTTTTTGCCGGCAGTGGTTTGCGGGATCGCCTGTTCTGAACTTTGACGTGTAGAGATATGTATGTATTACGATGTGTTGGGCTTTTGCCTGTGAGTGTTCGAATCGCTCACTCACCCAGGTGACGTGTTTTTTTCTTTCCGCTCGTTAAGAACATAGAACGTTCATTTGTGTGGATGGTATGGTGGGTGGGTGGATATATTCATCCTCCTTTTAGACAAAGCGGGAAATGAATGGTTTGACTTTTTGCCGATTCATCCTTAGGTATCTATCTATCCTATCGATGAGGGTTGTGGTATTCATCAAGCGATCGTCTACCCGATGCCAGAAATGGGATATGGATACTTCGTGAGCTTGTTTTCAAATTACTTACTTTGAAATTGATTGACCCTCTTTCGTCTATGGGAGAGTGACGTACATACGGGGGTTCCTTGTGGTTCCTGATCTCGAGCTCTTTCTTCGGGAGCTACGTATCAACTCGTTTGACCGATTATGTCGCAGTATACGGTTACACGGCAGGACCAACCCTTGGATCCCCTCCTCTGGCTCGCCTCGCGAGCATTCATCTCAAAAATAGCCCGTGTGGATGAAGAGTTTTTCCGTACGAGCAAAACACACCCACCCACAACGCCATGCATTTCATTTCCAGTTAGACAACCGGACCGAATAGAATACATCCTTGTAGCGAGAGCCCCATCGGCCACACATAAACAGCCGTGGGCATGTCAACGTCATCGAAGGTTGTCGTGCCACAGTGGCTCATAGGATAAGGGCATGCGCACCGACGAAAGCAGAAAAAGATATCGTCACCTGAGCGATTCGAACACTCGCGGGCAAAGCCCAACCGCTTAGCAGGCGATCCCGTTAACCACTCCGGCAAAGTGACTTGTTCATCATAACAAAACGTAAATACATAGCCTGCCTCATCTACGATTGAAAAGGTACACTCTACAAATTCTATTTACTTTACTTCCTAATGTCTATGCCTCAGTTACGATGGCAGTAGCGGGTGCCTTCGTTTCCTGGTCGATAAACTCGCGCATGTACGCGACGAGCTGGTCGGTCCACTCTTCTGTGACGGCATTATAAAGCGACGCGCGCATCCCACCGACCGAACTGCCAAATCAACCAAATCAGCAAAACATTCAACCATCAAGAAGACTATACCCCCACCGGTGTCCTTTAAGGCCTTGGAGACCCTTGTTCTCCGCGCCCTCAAGGAACCTCTTCTCCGCGCCCTCGCCATTAACCCCAAACGTCACATTCATCCAGCTCCCCTGACCCTCTCTAACCTTGGGACTAAACACGCCCTTTTTCTTCCCCTCCCAAAGCACGTCATACACCTTATCCTTTTTCCGCCTATTGGCCTGCTCATAGTACGCGACCCCGCCGAGGGCCTTGTTCCGCTTCAGCACGAGCCCAGCGACGTACACCGCAAACACACTCGGGGTGTTGGGCATCGAGTCCTGTTTCGCGTATGGTGCGTAGGCGAGGGACACGGGGACGGGGTACCCGCCGAACTTGAGTGACTCATCGACGTCGACGATACAGTCCTTGCGGACGATGACGATGCTCGTGCCTGCTGGCCCCAGGTTTTTCTGTGCGCCTGCGAAGATGACGGCGTGGTCTGCGAGGCGGGGGATAGGGCGGCTCATGAATGAGGAGGAGTAGTCGGCGACGAGCGGGAGGAGGGGCTCGTCCGGGAGGAGGTGGAACGGGAAGGCGTTGGGGTCGCGGGGGTCTGCGCTGCCGGAGAACTGCGTGCCCGAGACAGTCTCGTTCTCGCAGTAGTATATGAGCACGGGGTGCGGGGACGAGAACGTGTACGCCGCATGCGGCGGGAGACCGTCGAAGGACTTGGCGTCTGTGGAATGCGGGCGCGAGTCGGCGGCGATGCGCACGGAGCAGCCGGGAGCGAGCCGCGCTGCCTCGGCGTACGAGGCTTTTGACCAGGTGCCGGTGAGCACGTAGTCGAGCACGCGGTCTTTGTCTTGTAGGTCAGGATACAGCAGTCTGTGTCTGGCTAGGAGGTTGAGCACGACGGCAGAGAACTGGGTGGTCCCGCCGCCCTGCATGAAGAGAATCTCATGCGTCGAGGGCACATCGAGCTGCTCGCGGACGAGCTGGGCGGTTTCGTTGATGTAGGCGTTGAACTCTTTTGAGCGGTGCGAGATTTCAGCGATGCCGATGCCGGTGTCGTTGAAGTTGAGGAGACCCTGTGCAGCCTCGACGAGGACAGACTCGGGGAGGGCGGACGGGCCAGCGCCAAAATTGGGACGGCGGGTCTGCGCCATGAGCGTCTGAGTCAAAGTGATGGATTGGAGTCACAGAAGTCACTTGGTCATACATTATCTATTACAGAGTCGATACAGCGCGAGTCCGAGCAGTTAACTACGTATCAAACGAAGGGCAGAGAGGGCAGCGTTATGCTGGGAGAATAAATGAGCAGATATAGAGTAAACATGTGTACCCCAGGACGAGGACACTACGTATTCGAGTAGATGTATATATGTAACAATGGAAAGGAGATTGGCATGCGATGTTGATAATGCAGAGATGCGACGGAAAGAATACAGATGCAGGCAGGCAGGCAGATATAAGTAATTGGCATGATGGGGACAATCGATGAACGGGAGAAGCGGCCGTGGGGGTTGAATGCACGGCATGCATTGAATGAAACGAAAAATGCATCGGACCGATAACGCAAAAGTCAGTTGAGAAGCTGCAAGGGACTAGAAGTACAAGCACTGTCGTTGCCCGAATCACAAAGCACCGGCATCAGGTTGTGGAACAGCACGCGCGACGGCACGAACCGCGACAGCGGGGTCGTTGGACGCGAAGGATGGGTGTCGCACGGCGATGCGGATGCGGGTGTCGATGGACGCGCCGGGGGCGGCGTCTGTATGAGATCTGGGAGCAGCCGCCGCGCAATGAGCGCCGGGCGACTGTCGGGCAGCTGCGACAGATCGGCAATGTCCCAGACGCCGCCGGGTGTGGCGTCGAGGGCCGGGATCCACGGGAGCTGGTCAAAGGGGTGGACGATGGGGAGTAGCGGCGGCGCTGGGGCATGCGGGGCACGGCGGCGGGTGGAGTAGGGCTTTGTGCGGCGGCGGGTGCAGGGGTGGGGGCAGCGCTTGGATGGGGCGGGGACGTCGATGGGGGCGGCGAGCAGGGCTCTGGGCTCGCTGGGGCGTGCAGTGGCAGGCATCGATGCTTGTGGCCGGGCGCGGAGCAGCCGTTTATATAAAAATCATATCCACAGTCGAGGCAGAAAAAGAAACAATCCCTTTTCCGGTCACACCCCATACATACTCACCCACAATGCATCATTTGCCTCCGATCTCGCTCCTTGTCCCCAAAACGCTCTTTGATCCGCTACCACGACCAGGCCAGATTTTCCCACGGCCCCAGAGTAGAGGAGTAATCACCTAGAA
>JAGGAT010000929.1:0-14431 GCA_017657195.1 Termitomyces sp. T70a | reverse complement strand
GGACTCTGGCAGAGGGATCCTTAGACTTGTTCTCTTTGGATTCCCCTCTGCCAGGTATTTACCCACTTACTATTCTTGTTATATTTACCTTCTAATATACTTTGGATTCCCCTCTGCCAGTTGTGTGATTAGCCACAACCTCCGGAGGTCGCCCTTACATCATTGAGTATTGTGTGAAAATAGTTTGTTTGTCCATTTGCAAATTGTATAGGGAAAGGCCCACAGGAGTCCATGTGTAAGAGATCACATACTGTGACCACTCTGCGTTGATGGTGATCATATGGGCGAGCAGGCTGTTTACCAATTATGCATGGAATATAATGGGTATCCAAAAAAGAACCTGAGAATTCAACCCCAGAAACAAAGTCCTTTGTGAGAACTGCACAAGTAGTATCGTGAGAAGGATGTCCCATATGTCGATGCCAGAGTTCAGAGGTGATTGGGACATGAGGGAATGACAGAGGCAGTTCAGATATGGCTGGTAAAGAGAGAGGAACAGGTTGATCAGGAAGAATAAAATCGCAGTATAGAAAGGATAAGTGATTGTACGTTGAAGCCAAAATGGCTTTGTCATGGAGGTGTATAGAGGAGGACGGGAAAATTATAGATGTCATGTCCTAGGTAAAGTGGACGTCCATGCCGTGTTCTATAATGGAGCCAACCAAAAGTAAATTGATTGGAATGTCTGGTGCATGTAAGCAATCAGATAGAATGAAAGTGACCTCATGATTGTCAATACACGCGCAAAAACAACATTCACCCTTGGCAAGTGTTGTAAGAGTACCACAATTGGCTGTTCCAACAAGAACCACAAGGGAAGTGTCATAAGTCCAAAAATGATGACGGTCTCTGATGATATGCGTAGTGCAGCCAGAGTCGAGAATGGAGTTGAAGCGAGATGAAATGGATGCTAGAGCAAAAGCATCCGATGAGCTAACAAATGCATAGTATGGTGTTTGATTTAAGTTGTCTGGCAGCGGAGAGTAAAGAAGGAAAGCAGTGTCATTTGTCTCGTTGTTGAGCACAGTACTAGACAATACAGAAGTATCGGGAGTCTCATCTATGAAAGGGGGAGGAGTAGGAATGCGTTCAGTCAACAGTTCTGCAACTGCAACGTTTGCTTTATGAAGATAGGTTGGGTCACGAGGGGCGTTATTTGTACGTCAATGTGTCGACATATCATTTGGTCCAGACGGTGGTTGCAACGTAGAGGGAGAAAATGTGGACGTAGGTGATGAGGCAGATCGTGTGGAGTTAAGAATCGGAGCATGAGAATTTGGGTGATTAGCATGGCGGCAACGAACATCAATATCAATCTCTAAGATGGTCTCTGCCAGTGTATAGAAATCAAAGGTGCCCGAAGGATTATGATCCCATGAATGACAAACTTCCTCCCTGACATAATTGTAAGCTTTATGGTCAGGAACACCATCCATGAATCATTGAATCCACTCATATGGAGTGAAATCCCAAGGTGTACCCGCAACTTGATTTACTACAGTACGCCAAGCTTGGACGTAAGTGGGAATGGCGTTCGATGCACAGACAAGGTTGAGAACGGTATTTTTGACTCGCTGGGCAGAAGCAGCACTACCAACACTGAATCTTTTCTGAAGAAACTTCAAGAGATCACGCGCTGTCCAAATAGGAAAATTGTGGGGTCCACCACACACAGGAGGGAGTGAATTGAAGACTTTGGCAGATAGTTTACCAGAAAGAATGTAGGTGACAATGTTGTCATTCTGCCAGAAGACTTCATATGCTTTAGACTCAGTAGCTGTTTGGTGAGGAGGAGCCAGAGGAGGAGTAATGACTTTGCATGTGGGATCGTAAGGAGCACCCGGAGGTGGAATGGGACAAATGTGGCTGTTTAAGCCCATCTGATCAATCAGTGCAGTGACTGGACCAATCCAATTACCCCAGTCTGAAGAAGATGCTAGGCAGGGAATGGTTCCTAGTGGGGGGGGCTTGAAGTCTGAACAATGCTCAATGGAAGGGGTAGGAGAAAGAGAAAAATTATTATAAGGGGAAATTAAGTAAGGAGGAAAATGAAACAGATAAAGTTGAGGGGAAGCAGGGAAATAATGTCCATAAGGTGAATAAAAGAAATGCAGCATCGGAGGGGGAATAACAGGAGAAGGTTGAGGAAAAGAATGCCAAGGATGTGGTTCCAGGGCAGATGCAGAAGGAACTGGAGGAGGAACTGGGGGTGGAATAAAAATGGATTCAGAAGAGCCAGTACAGGAAGGACGCGGATGAAGAAAAACAGAGGGCAGACGAGAAGGTAATTGTGGGGGAGAAAATGGAGGGGTAAAAGAAGAACGATGATTGGGAGCAGGGGAAACCAAATGAACGGAAAAATTAAGAGGAGTGTGAAAAGAGTGGGCAGGAAAAGAACCTGTTTGGGGGAACGTATGCATGTTATTCAAAACTGAAGTTGAACGAGGTATATTACAATGAATATTAGAAGCGTCCAAGCGTGAATGGTGAATAGGATTTGGAATATGTAAATTATGTGGAACAAATGAATGTGGAGTCAATGTAGCTAAAGGATCAGGAACAAAAGAATCTGCAAGAGTAGAAGGAACAAGAGGACGATGCTGGCAAAAACAATGAGCCTGCTGAGGGGGGAGACCAGGAACTAAAGCAACATTGGAATCATTCGAACAGGAAAAGAGATGAGGGGGTAAATCTCGAGAGAAACCCGACGAGATGGCTGAATTGGCCTGATGGTGCATCTTCAGAGTAGGGGCCAAAGTGGAACTGGACGATTTGAATCGAGAATGGTGGGAGGGGGCAAATGGATCAGTCATAACCAGACCCCACAAGCAATCAGATGAAAGTGATAGCCGAATGATATACATGGATGGATGGTTGGGAGTTGATTTTGATGACCTAGTTAATGGCAAACACCCCAGAAGGGAAGCCCATAACCTGTTGGACCAGTGAACTAGATATACTACGCAACAGCAAAAAGGATTCCTCAGTGACCGTCGTAGACAAGAATCAACTGATAAATTATCATACCTACACAACAGCAAAAAGGACTAAGCGTATGGTATCAGTAACGACAATGTAAAGTAGCATACTATCAGTTACCTGTAGTTCGGAGTATCCCTCGAGTCAGATGTCACATAAATGTCACATCTTTGTAAGATGCTTATTTCAAACTCCAGTCACACATTGCAAAATTCAAGACAAGATACTGTAAGTAAGTACTACTAAAAATACTAAGTATGTATGTATTCTGTAAGTAAGTATACAGCATAAATGAATCAATTCTGATATGATGAACTCGGTTGGTAACATGGTACAGCACTGTAGGATGAATATGGTCCACAGGTTTCAATATAGTCGGTAGTAGGTGGGGCGGCAAAAGTAGATAGGTTACTGTACATGGTGGGCTCACCAATGGATTGATTGTCGTTAGTGTTGTCTTCGAATGATGTTGGAGCATTTGCAGCATTGTGAGTACAACATCCAGAAGAGAAGAGAGCACTAAATCGAGGATTGTCGGCAAGTTCTGCATGATCCCGGAGATGGTCCTTCAAACGCGTGATCAAGGTGGTGATGGTGCCTTCAGTTGGGAGTCTTAATGCGCTGGCGATTGTGATAAGATCATCTTTCTTTTTATAATGGGAGAGGGAGTGATCAAATGTCTTCAAGAAGGAATCTTCATTAATTAGTGCAGCACGTTCAGCTGCATCTTGCAACTTTTGAGCCTCCTTCTTGACATTAGCCTGTTGCTGTTTCTGACGCTTGATTTTGTCCTTTTCAAAGGCTTCCTTCAATTCTGGATGAGTGAGGAATTGCGCTTTAACCTTTGTTGACCCTCATGACTTCTTCTTTTTTACATTGTCCAGTTGTGTGTGAACATCTCCAATTTCACAGCGTGCTAGTGTACAATGGGCATCAGATGCATGGCCATTGGCTTTGAGGCTTGTAATAAGATCTTCATAGGCTTTCATTTGCCTGCAAAGAAGGCGAAGCTCACCAATGGCCTCGGGAAGAGTTTTTCATTTGTCTTGAGCTAGAGATACTGTCGACATTTGGGAATCAAGAATCAAGGAAATGTAGGCAGTGGATGATGAGCGTGTGATGATGGATGACTTGGGAATGAGTGTCGTGTCTGGAATTCCAGTTTCTGGGGCCACATCAGGTTCAGTGTGCACATTGTTGCTCTCTTCAAGTATATGCTCGCTCCTTTCCACAACGTCGTTGGTCCCTTCCAGCATATGCTCACTCTGTTCCAGAATGTCCTCGCTCTTGCCTCCAAGCTCTTCCTGCATATCATCATTGTCATTGTCTTCATCACCTTCTCCATCTAAATCATTATCATTGTCTTTGTCAAGATTGTCATCATAATCAAAATCGAGATCATTGTCATTGTCATTGGTGGAATACTGGTTTGGAGAACTTGGGACTTCATTGGGATATGTCTCAGGTATATGGGCCTGTGTTGATGATGCCATGCTTGGTCCAAAGTCCTCTGGAGTGAAGATTGAAGTATTGAGAGGCTCGATGCCTGTGGTTTGAAAGGCAGACTTGATGAGTTGAGGAGTTATGACACGTCGAACTTCCATGTACTCGTGAATTATATTGTAGCGGTTAATTTTGACTCCCGCTGCAACACGTTCTGAACAATGATCTGACCATTGCCATTGAACTAATGAAAAGATGGCAACGTCCAGCGGCTGGAGTTTGTGTGTAGTTTTCAATGGTAGACACAGTACAATTATATCATATTTATAGGCTTCACGTTGGATTGCATCAGTCTTGTGCGAATTGTGACTGTTGACTAACAAAATAACTGGGACATCTTTCGACACTCGACGGGACTGAGCAAAAGGAGTGAAGACCTTAGCAAACCACAGGACAGCAAGCTTGCGGTCCGTCCATCCAGAGTCTGAAGTTGCAATGCTAAGTATAAGTACAGTGAGTGATCATCTCATGAGTTGCAAACATCTTACCTCCCAACCCCTTCAACGTCGCAAACATCGGGAATTGGTCCCTTTGAAATCACAAATGCAGGCGGAATAGCATCACCTGCAGCTGATATGCATTCTGTAATAGTAGCAAGCTCTAAATTGTCACTGCGAATACGATAGTGGTTTTTTCGGTGCCTAAAGTAGAAGTATTTCTGTCCACTGTTTTGATGACCCCCTCCATATTGCAATCCTTTTTCATCCATGTTCCATTTGTGTGCAGCCAGGATACCCTGAGGGTAATGTTTCTCTAATTCAGTCCAGTGATCATAGTAATCGCAAACAGTCGCAGGATTAAAGTTTTTCGCGCATTTTGGGTCCAGCCCACTTGGTTTTGCTGTCATGAGAGTGGAATGTCAGTGCACAAAACAATGACACCAATTTTTCCCTGGCATGATGCCACAGATGTCCTTAACATGTCCGCACAGTGCCAGAATTGAAAGAGGTTGACCCGACAATGCCGCCTTGTCTGCCCAAGCAAGAAGGACCTCCTCTTGCTCAGAATTTAGAAGTTGTCGCTTTTCAAAACCCTTTTGTCATGATTGATGCATCCTGCGTGCCCTGTCGCTGAGAGTTTTTGCATTGACCTGAGGTTTGAAGTATTGGCCATTGGGTTGCCAATGTGAATTTGAGACTCACCTTGAGCTCACAAGCAGCCTCAGCAAATGATCGATAAGTCCCTTCAGTAACGCCTGTAATTGCCACCTGCAGTCATTCTTCATAATTGCAAGAGCACTGCAGGTGGCGGGGCCCCATTGAAGGCGAGAAACATGAAGGAAGGAAAAGCCACAGCTTATTAATTAAGACGCGTTGGATTTGGATGCGTTGGAAATTTTGAACTCCGCCTTGCGGCTGAATCGGCAGGCGTGACAATCGAGTTGACCATCCTCCACCAAGAGACTCAACAACAAGACCTTCTCTGAGCTTCTACAAAGTTGGAAACACATTAGGTACCATCCATCTATCTGTATAACAAGTTTTGTGTGCTAACAATGGCTGGTTGCGGCAGAACTTTTTTTCGTCCGACTCGAGGGGTACTCCGAACTACAGGTAACTGATAGTATACCAAGGTACTTACTTCCTCAGTGACCGTCGTAGACAAGAATCAACTGAGGAAGTAAGTGCCACGTCGACGCGTATAACTATTTAAACACGTGACCAAGAAGTAAACTGAAAATATCTAAAGTGAGTTATGCTCAACACAGTCGATCCGTAATATGGCATCGTGGGTAAATCCGTCAACATGCAGATGCTTCAGTGGCGTCATATACCAGCAGCAGATACGATGCCATTAGTCACTTTGATGGTATTCTGTAGACTCAAATTGAATCTTGTTGGGCATGCATCCATCATCCATAGTGTTAGCACCAAATCTCTCATCGACATAATAAATTCGCCCCTTCAAGGCCACTCTGATAGACGACATGCATTAAGTTGGACTAAACACTGTCCAGATACTTTTGTCGCGACATATCAGTAGAAACATTGAAGCACCACATATGCTAGTTTCGCCAGGTAAATCCACGAACCATCATGTACATCTGTGGCACATGAGGAGTCAAATGTCATCATCCAATGCCAGACACTGTCCAAAATGAGCAAGAGACAGATACAATGGGCAACAAAACTCACTCGGAATTCAATAAACGCATCTGAACCACCACTTCTTGGAGACGGCATCAAAAACTGGAGGCTCAGCAATCCATCCTCGTCGATACGCAATGAAGTTTTGGTGGAACTTTGCAATGCCCGGAGTGTCTTTGTTATATGCCCAAATCTATAGCTGGTGTTCCAGAAATATTAGACAGCCAAAAAAAAGCGGCGTCATTTCGCGTACCTAACACGAACATTTTCTTTGCATTCGAAGGTTTCTAGCACTTCTTTGTCATTTGGGTAGTCCATCTGAGGTGTCGAGTCCAGAACTGTAACACAACAGAAGAGAGATAGATATCACACCTCAGTACTACCAAACGTTCCTGCCGCTTGAATGCGAAGCATCGGTTTTTCAACCACGCGTAGCTTTTGTCTTTCGCGTGAGGTTGAAGTTTCCATCTCTGGAGGTGGACTTCCAATGAAGGTTAGTTTGTCAAAAGAAGGATCAAGTTCTGAAAGCGCGTCGCGAAGCCATGACGACTGATTGATGTTAGCCTTATTATGGGTGCCTATACTCTACATCATACCTTCAAGATCACTTTCAAAACACTAAATGATATGAGCTATCATTCCTAACTTCAGTGGGCTACGCTCACGTGCGATTAGCATCGAAAGGAAGCTCAAGGTGGGGCTCGAACTCGAATGTGGCTATCTCACACGTAGTCGTTGGTCCCGTCGCGTCCTCTGCGCTTGTTTCTACTCAGAAAGAATAGTATATCAATCATAAGGAAGAGGCTCACAGTATCAAGGTGAGAGGATCTCCCGGGCCGGCATATGTCAATCGCATCCCTGTCCTCCTATCAGAACCAGAGAAATAAGCGTCAAGTCCTCGAGCCCCAATTCTTCCTCGCCCTCCCCGATCACCATCGCCGTCGTGTTCAGAGTCGTTTCCAGTTTTTTTCCACTTTTTGTATTTCGCGCCTGCATTAGAGGGAGCACCAGCAGTACCAAATATATTCAGACATTCGATCAGAGTGCTAAGTGGGATTTCAAATCCAACATTGCCCTCGGCATCGTCAGACTCTTGTGACGATTGGACCGCATCTGAGTGGTATGAGTATTCGTCAAAGATATCAGAAAATATGAATGCGGTGCCTGTACAGCTGAATTAATGGTCTCAGGTCCCTCCAAGATCATGAAAAACTCACCAAGGAGAGTTCGAGCTTCTTCTACAGTGATTGTAAGACCCCTGGCGGTCACTGTAAAGGTTGCGCGCTTGTGAACTTAGCTCAATTTGTCTTAAAGCGAGCCTCTGAGCTTACATTGGCGAAATTGACTGCACGTAGCAATGCTGCAAAGTACCGAACATCGTGCACGGAAGCTTTGAGGATCTTGATCGTAGTAGTCAGTCCATTTTCGATGCATCAGACATGTCGACAAATTTGTGTATTTGATACCTGTTTTGAGACTTGGGACATGGTGTACTAGTGTCTTAATGTCGTTAATAGATCGTGGTTAATATTCCGTTTCTTGTCTTCCCATACACCACGTGACAAATTTCCGCTACTCTTTTTTATCCTCTTATCTCCCAAACAGAAATTGCTTACGCTAGATCTCAAGAAGTCGAACGACCTTGTTGTTCACGGAAAGTTAATCGTGTCTCTTTCCACGAATGTTTTGAGGACACTGTCCACGTCCGTGCATCATTACGGACTACTTACGTAAACTTTTGTCGCTTAATGACAGATACGTCACACCTCAGTGCTATACAATCATTGAGGTGTAAGTGATCAATACTGTCTAATCGACGTACTTATTAATATCTCGTAGTCTACTTTTGTTTCGCAGTCTTGCAGTCTACCCCGTCTCTCCGTTCCTCTCGCAACCGGCCTTGCTCGACATGTTTCGCAGTCGATACCCAATCCTGGATCGTCGCAGGTCAATGGTCTAACAACTGATTTACAGACTTGGGACTCAATTAATTGTCTGCGGCCAAGACCTCTATTCTTGGCTTAAGCACCGCCCTCCTCTCGTAGCCAAGTTCCCACACCACAGCAACTGAGAGCGTGAGTCCGGTCATGCTTCCTTCCAATGTGTCTCCAACTGCCACGACAGAAACAGAGCAAACATCCTCTCCATCCCACCCAGCAAGCCTAGGTTCCTCAACTCTGCAAACTCCCGCCTCTTCCTCTGCGACTGCCACGATGTCTAATGCAACTAGTGGCACCGCGTCTTCCGGATCTGCGGCGCAAACTTCTCAGATGCGCAATTTCAACCCCAATGTCGACCAATTTGGACCACTGCCTCCAGGTTGGGAGCGTCGTCTCGATCCCCTCGGCAGAACGTATTATGTGAACCACATTATGCGCAGTACATCTTGGAACCGTCCTTCAAACGTCACCGTGAACAATAATGCCCAGGTCAACGAAACTAATGAAGCCTGTGATCAACGCTCCTGTCGCGTCCCAGCGGACAACCTCCTTGAGGCCAATAATGCCATTGATTGGACATCATCATCGTCTACGCCAACATCACAACCAGCTACAGCAACCACAACGATCTCTTCTGGGAATACAACGGCTGGAAGTGATACCCTTCCCACTGGATGGGAGGAACGTTACACACCGGAAGGCCGTCCTTATTATGTCGATTACAGCACACGTACAACAACCTGGGTTGACCCCCGAAGACAAATTGTCACCCGTGTCATGGGCCGACAGGGGCAAGGGTCCAATCTCCAACCGCAAACCATCTCTCAGCTTGGACCTTTGCCTTCTGGATGGGAAATGCGCCTGACGTCGACAGGGCGACTTTTTTGCGGATCATAATACAAGGACTACGACTTGGGACGACCCCAGATTACCGTCTACTCTTGATGCCATTGTGCCACGATACAAGGACTTCTGGAGGAAGCTCATCTACTTCAGAAGTCAACCCGCTATGCGCTTACAGCCCGGAAAATGCCAGATCGAAATCAGAAGGAACCAAATTTTTGAAGATAGTTACACGGAAATTATGAGGCAAACACCGAATGACCTGAAAAAACGACTGATGATTAAGTTCGATGGCGAAGATGGGTTGGATTCTCGTATTTTGTCACGGTGCGGTTTGCCGTAGCGTTGTTCCTATTTGATGATGACTCTGATGATGAACCTTCAGAAAGCTCTTCCTGCTCTCGCACGAAGTATTCAATCCTTTCTATTGCCTCTTTGAATACTCCGCCCATGATAACTCTACCCTGCAAATAAATCCCGCATCAGGCGCGAATCCGGAGCATCTAAACTATTTCAAATTCATCGGTTGCTTTTTGGCTTTGGCAATTTTTCATCGCTGATTCGTGGCTGGCTTACGCTGCAAAGTCACGTATTCCCTTAGGAATAATGGAGTCAGACCTGATTTCCTTGATCATGGAGGGCAGGTAACCACTATTCAGTTCAAACAGTGCATACTTCATTGACTCTAACATGCTTGTATTAATTGCAAACTCAGTGAGGTCAATGTGCTTGACCCAATCATGTTGGTTATGATGCATGATCATCCTGAGTATTTGTCCAATACTATGGTTGGCTTGTTCTGTCCATCCATTTGTGGATGGAAGGACGTTGACATTAGGAGCTTAGCTCCTAAGATCTTGTGTAGTTTATGCCACCACTTGGACGTGAACTTGGAATCACAGTTGCTGACAATGGAGCTAGGGAGGCCATGTAGCCTCACTATTTCTCACAGATAAATCCAGGACAGCTGGGACACTGTCATGGTAGTATGTACTGGTACAAAGTGTATTATGCTTGTCATATGACAGATGATTACCCAAAGATAATTGAAGCCCTTGGATTCTGGGAATGGACCAATAAAGTCCATTCCAATAGAGTCCCAAGGCTTAGTGGGTATTGGCAGGGAATGGAGTTTACCTGCAGGGCGCTGATTGCTCTCTTTTGCTCATTGGCACAACTTACAAGTTGTGTGAAACACAAGTGTATTGGCTATCATGGTTGGCCACCAATACCAACAACAGACATATTCCATGGTCTGTTGAGCCTCAAAGTGGCCCAATACACTATAAGCCTGGTCAAGAATCTAGGTTACCAATTTGCAGTTCCAGGGTATACATAATACCTCAGTACCAACCAGATTTTTTATCCAGATCAAGTTACTGAACACCCAGAAGGCCTTATAGTCCTTTGGGTGTTCAAGGATTTTTGCAAAAAGGGTGTCCTTGTGATACCCTTCACTGACCCTGTGACATAACAACAAAATGGTATAGTCATGGGGCATGCGTGCAGTGGAGGAGGCTTGTAACGCCTCACCCAGCAGCATGTCAGTGTCATGGCCTTGGACCGGGGGAATAGTAGTATCCTCCCTACCCTCATCCAATATCTGAGCCTCATCATCTCAGGGCTCACACCAATCATGCAGGGGCTCTGGGTAAATCATCTGAAGATCTACACAAGCCCGTAGCTGGTCCAAGTGCTGCTGCAATTTGGATACCCATTGAGGGGGCAAATCGTCTCTCTTGGAGCATCCTGCATTGTAGAAGATTGCACAAAGCAATTGTACAGTCCGAGGACCACATCCTCAAAAGTCCAGTGTGCCTGCACCCAATTTACGTGTATAACATGGTGCAGATACTATTTGAGTGCTGAAGCATTCAAAAAATCCATGAGGGTGAGAACCTTTTCATGTTCTTGTTCCTCTCCTTCCAGCTGAGCCATTGCATAGTCTACACATACACTCATCAGCCAATCTTTAAGTTTACTGAACTTGGATGACCTGGTGTAAGGAGTTACAACCTTCAGAAATTCAGGTTGTTTACCTTTCACCTCTTCAGGCATCATAACTCAAACAGCTAAAAGCTGTTCAATCATTGCCTGCAGACAATTGTGCATTGTCTGACAATGAAACTCATGAGCTTCCTCCACTCCAGGAGTGGCAAAATGCCCATGGTGTTGAGGAGGCATCTCAAACCTCCTTGGCTGCTGCATTTCCATACCTACTTGAGGGTATGAAGGTCTAGTATGACCAACATTGGTCATCTTTGAATCCACCACCATGCTTCTGATACACATTGGTGAGTGCCTTGCAATAGGTGCAGGTAGGGGAGATCCCCTCCAAGCATCAGATGCTCTGAGGCAGGCCTCACCCTCCTCCTGCTTTACCATTGGAGGGAGTTCTGGTTGAACTCCACTCATATTGTAGGTGTCAATGGCAATGTTCCCTTGAAACCTTACACCCTGACCTCTGGCATTCCATTGCAGCCTGTCTGACCACATAGTTCTGGGGAGTTTCCCCAGGCTGCTGAGGAGCATGAAGCAATGAAAATGCTTCATCAACCAGAGACAACAACAATGGTTTGTCCTTTTTGGGCAAAGAGGATGGCCATTCAGAGGATACTTGGGATCCTCAAAGCTGCTTTCTCTCCAGGTATTCCTTTACCTCTTGCTTCAAAAAATTAATGTAGAGTTCAATGAACTCTTCTGGGGCATTGGAGATAATATTATCCCCTAAACTTTGCTGAATTGCAATATGTTTAGCCACTCTAGCAGCTAACCATTGCCTAGTAAAGGCTTTGGAAACCTCTACATGATTCCTTCAGGATGCAAGAACTCTCTGGTTGAGAATCTCATCTGGACCTGTTCCATGATCTGTATCTGAGGTATCAGGTGCTTCCTCAGAGACCATCTTGACATAGGCTGAGAACATCATTCTCTACCCTAAACCTGATAATGGGCCAGCTTGCAATGGGGCTGGCTCCTCCACATAGGCTTCTCTATGGGTACCCTGCACACCTATTGAGGTGTGTTGAGGTTGCACAGTTCCAACTACAGAGCTCTGTTAGAGCTCAGTCTAGCTCACCCCTCGCCATGCACTAAAAGAGGCTGCTCCAGTCTCTCCACTCTGTGCAGACAGTTGACCATCATCTGATGGTCAAGTGGGCATAGCAGAGAAAGGCCTCCTGACATTCCTCTACCTTCCACACCTACAGCACGACATAACATGGTATTACTTCCTAATTTCCATAGAATGCTCTGAGGTGCTCCACTCACCAAGTTCCCAGGATCATGCCCAGAAACTCCTCTCTCCATGGACATTGATATGCCCACTCCCTACTATAACAGTTTCACTCCAAACCTGTTTTAGGTACAATCACTGATGGTAAAGTTTGAACTTCTTTTGAGGAAGTTCAGTCGCTTGCCATAGCAAAGATAGTCAATGCAGGTTGACTTAAAAAAATGTAATGTTGTTACTGAGCCTTTCATGCACAAGACCATAAGTCAGAACCTATTTATTGATTCTGGCTACAGTTGTGCAAAAAAGACTACTTGAGGTTATGTAAGATAATCTCACTACTTATATAATAATTAACAATTACATAATCAATAAATAATGATAACAATAAAGTAAGAGTACTTTATCCTAAGTACTGTAATGAACACAATCCATTACACAAGCCCAGATAGCAGTACATTCCTGTTTCACAGCAAGCTGCTCCTTCTTTAATTTTGCAGCACAGATGATGCAACATCAGTGGCATTGACTCATGTTTACCTCCCCCTTGGCCCAGTCAATCTCCAGGTTGTGCTCATAGAGTCAGGGGAACCCAAGAATCATCTCCTGTTTCCCTAGACTAGTGACCACAAAAGTAGTCTACTTGGAGTAGAACTTGTAATGGAGGACCAAGTCCACTACTGCACAGATTGAGCCAGCCTTGTTCAAGGTGCTATTTATATTGTACATGGGAATCAGGAACAGGAGGAGTTGCATAGTGAATTGGTAATGTTCCATATAGCCAGTGTCTAGAAATAGCCCTGTCACTCCAGGATCGAGAAGGGTGGTGATGCACCTAAAAGTTAGCTAAGCACAGTTGGCAGTAACAGAACTTAGTGCTTTTGTGCTGAACATATTAGTAATGAGCAAGAGTCCTAGCAGGTTCCCAGAGGCATGTAAGTGATTAAATGTGCAGTGGATAAAAGGAAAAGTGCTTAGTGCAGCCAAGCGCTAGGCTGTGGATGCCTAGTATAAGTTGACTTTGTTTCTAGACAAGTCCTGTAGTTAGACTTGGCAAGATTGCACCTGTAGTTAGTGCTAATAATGTCATAAGAGAGAGCAAAAGATAAAGTGCACAGTGCTGGGTCAATGAGTAGATTCATTGTTTTGTGTAATAACTATGTACAGTATTTATAAGGTAATAGTGGAAGGCCATTCCAAAAGTAATTAAAATATTGACAACCAAAATGTAATCAAAGTCTAAATGAGTTGCGGCAGGGTTGGTAATTAAGGGTTAATAGCTAAAGATGCATTAATGTGTTAAGGCTGTCTATTACCTGTCATCCTACCAATCTAACTGTTTCTGTACATGTCCAATCTGTCCAAATGTGGCAAGAAGTGGTAAGAAATGGTGGTAAGAGTGCATTATGTTGGCAAAGGCATAGGAGAGTTAGCAAGGTGGCAAGAGAAGTGGCAAGGGAGGTGGCAAAAGTGCAGCAAGAGTGTGGCAAGGAAGGTAGCAAGAGAGTGGACAAAGATGGTAGAAAATGTGTTGGCAAGTGTATGGTCTGTTAGTAAATGTTGTGTTCTGCATTGAGCCAGGCAAGAGGCTTATTAGCAGCAACATTCCAGACCTGCTGCATGTCTATGATTTCTATTTTGATGTCTAACTGGAGCAAATTTGCAGAGGAGGTCAAAGCTATCACATAGCAGCAGAGGAGGTGTCACTCTTAGGCTGGGAGTTGAGGTTGTGATAGAGGAGGAGTGGGGGGAATTGGAGTTGTTGTTATAGGACTACTATTTCACTACTATTTCACCACTACTTCTTCACTCCTCAGCCCTGCTCTCTACTCTCTGGACACTTCTCA
>JAGGAT010000928.1:0-14511 GCA_017657195.1 Termitomyces sp. T70a | reverse complement strand
GAGTTTGTGACATGTAAGTTGTATTATGAGTTGATAATTGCATGTACTTGCATAATCAAAGGATAAACATACACATAGAACCACTTGCATCCTGGTCTGCAGCAAATAAGTCAATGTGGTAGTTTTAACGGACTGTCAAGGCTCAATGTGAATGGACCACATGACTGTTATAACAAATCATGTGACCAAAAAGTCTAAAGTTCCTTGAACGTGACTATGCATAATAATCAATTATAGTTATATGCTGTGAAACTTTATTAGTTAAAGTAGCCTTCAAAAATTGTTTTATCTGACTTTTGGTCTCAATTCCTATTTTACATCTCTTTCCTGTCTTTTATGATGCAAAGCAGCCAATGCTTGCTGTTGTATATCCTTTTCTCTAGCTATAGCAATATGCCCCAGCCTTTCTTGCTCTTGCAATACTGCTAGCTCTTGTCTGATTTGGTGATTTTCTTGTTGAGTAAATTGTAACAGTCTATCACTCCTTCCAAGTGCAGGAGTAGGTAGAGGTGCCATTATTCTAGGCATAGCATTTTGTGAAGGATCTCTATAGATAAAAGCAGGTTTAGGTTGCACCATTCTAGGCAGAGAATTCTGTAAAAGCTGAGCAACAATAGGCTGATTTCTTAGCCTATTGCCTCTTCTATGTGCAGGAGATAGAGGTGGTACCATTCTAGAAACTGGATTTTGCAAAGGGGCATTCCATTCTTTAGGCAAAACAGTTTCTGGTATGATCATAGAAAATGAATCATCAATAGCAGCAGGCTGTCCAATAGACCTCCTTAAAGAGCCAGAAGCAATTTGATTACTATTCCCAGATCTTATACCTCCAAGTATCATATTTCCAGATCTTACACCTCTAGGTTCATTATCATCTCCAGATCTTATACCCCCAAGTCTCATGCCCCCAGATTCTATGCCCTTAAATCCAAAATAAAGTGGTGGCACCATTACAGCATTGATTTGTTCTAAAGATCTCATATTTTTATTTGCTCAACAATTATCAGAATCAGTTATTTGTAATTGTTGAAGTCTACTTTGACTTCTAGTCTGTTGCCTTTGGCTTTCAGGAGTACTGGGTGGCTGATTGGTAGAAGGAGTAGTTGAAGATTGCCTGAATTATTAATTTTTTAAGTATTTTGATAGCTCAAAAGTTTTAAAAGTCACTTATATAATGATATATCTAGTTTATCAATAGCCCAATGTTGTCAAAGTTTCACTAATAAGCTGAATCCAATATTTATTAGCATTAATCAATTAATCAATAGACTGACACTTACTTTGTTTGTAGTGTCTAATAAGCTGAATTTAATGTTTCATCAATCAATCAATATACCAATACTTACTTCGATTGTAGTATTTATAAGCAGAATTGAATTATTTGTAAGCATTGATTAATCAATCAATAGACTGACACTTACTTTGTTTGTAGTGTCTTTTTACTACAATGGTAAATTTCAAGTATTTTTGGTTATGTGTGGTTAAAAAACACATGAAGCATGAAAACCTATGTCCACTAAATTGTGTTTGGCCTTTTCCACACCTTTGGACTGTCTTACACCTAGCACACTTTACCAAACAATGTATTATACCTACTTTAGTTGTTTTATTAAAAAAAAATCATTCTTTTTTATTTTAATCAGTGAAAAAAGTTGAATTTTAACCATAAAAGGCAATAAATTTGTCAGCATTGGTCATTATCTTAAATTCCTAGGAGTCGTCGCATTATATAGAGATTTTCTTAATCTTGGACTAATGTAATATAGATTGTAGTATTTTTGATAAATGCAAAACTCTATTCATCAATAATATATGCTTGCATCAGTAAGACATAAATGAGGCCATAACTAAACAAAGTGAGGTTATAGTAAAGGCTGAGTTACTTATATATACTTGGAGCCCTAACTGAATGAAATGAAGTTAGGGTGGAGGCTAATTACTTAACATACATACTTGGATCTCTAACTAAACAAAGTAACATTATAGTTGAGGCTGAGTTACTAATACATATATAGAGTCCTAAGTAAATGAAGTAAAGTTAGGATGGAGGCTGAGTTACTTAGAGCCCTAACTGAACAAGTGAGATTGGGGTGGAGGCTGAATATAAGGCTTAGAGGTGAAGCCTCCAATAAGCTATGAAATCCATGCCAAAGGCATAGATTATAGCTTGTCTATATAGAATGGGATGACCATTTCATGGATTCTATGAGAACTAGTGTAATGAGTAAAGCTGACCCCAAGGCTGACTAGGAACTTTTCTTTTAGGGTAATAACATGGAAAGTGCTTAAAATTTTTAAAGAAAATCACTGAAAAAATTAGAAAGATTTCACTTCAAGTTATAATGCTATTGATATACTGATTTTACTATTGTTGAAATTTATAAATGCTTAAAAAATCAGAAAAAGTCAATTTAGCTTACAGTAACACTTTGATGGCTGGGATTAAGCCTTGAGTTGAAAAAAACTGAGGCCTTCACTCAATGCAATGAGATTGAAGCTGGTTTTAAGCACTGAGTTGAGAAAAACCAAAGCTTTAAACTAAACACAGTGAGATTGAGGCTGGAATTAAGCATTAAGCTTCAAAAACCAGAACTTGACTGAATGAAGTAAAGTTTGGATAGAGGCTAAGTATGGGGGGGTGGAAGATAAAGCCTTCAATGAGCTATAAAATCCATGCCAAAAGCACAAATCATAGCTCATAATCTAGAAATTGGGCATGAATTTTGGTGGTTATACACTTAGTAAGCAACTACAATTTTTTACAGGCATTGCCAGACCCCTATTATCAGAAAAAATCACAGTGTGTCACAGAAAACACAAATTCACCCTCTACACTCCTCCCAATAGCACAAGGCACTTCAAATTTCTGTATAGTTTATTTTTTGTAATGCACTTAGTCTGCCCCTGACAAATTGAGCAAAATTGTGAGTGTAAAAATAAAACTAAGGACAGTCTTTCTAGGAATTACAAAGTTTTTCTCACTGATCAAGCACTCACCATATAATACCAAACTAAATTTACACACCTGCTTGTATAGGCCATTGCAAGCATGGCAGATCTAAGATGTATCTGGATCTATTTGTCTGTATACTGAATGCTTAGTAATTGTTTATTCCACTGAATGCTTAGTAATTGTTCATTCTACTGAATGCTGAGTGATTATAATTCCATCCTTATGTGTTCATTTCACTAGATAATTAGTAATCATAATTTCTTACTTAAAGCCATGGATTGATTTTTGTGGCATGCATTCATTCCACTAAACACTTAGTAATTATAACTGGCCAGATTCTTTTTTCTCAAGATAGAAAAAATGTAGCTCAGGCAGGAAAACAGGAGAAAGAAAAGAAACTTTGTTGAAATCATACATTACAGTAGTAAATTTCAAAGACAACTCTGATCTTAAGCCCACAATTAAGTCACATGAAAAAGTAAATAAATATAGATATTTCAGCAGCAATTTTTGAAAACAACTCCAAGTCCAAGGCCCCACAAACAAGCCACATGAATAAATAAATATATATAAATAATCAATATTTATTTCAGCAGTAATTTTTAAAGATAATTCCAATTTTAGGCTTACAAACAAGTCACATGAACAGTAAGTTACATGGCTTCAAACTTTGAAGATATTCCAATGCATAGAGTTCAGCACAGAAAAATCTTGATCTATTCTAGATCTTGGAATCAACAAGTGTTGAACTTTAAATCATATGACAGTAAAAATCAAAGACACACTTACTCCAGCCTAAGGGCAGGCAATCAACAACAAAAAACAAAATTGCATGATGGCAAAAATCAAAGACATTTTCCCACACATAGTCCACTGCACAGAAAAACCTCGATCTATTCTAAATCTCGAAATCTGATAATATTTGGACAATCGGAATATCAGTTGTATGTAAAGGTATCATACTCAGAGTTAGAGTAACAATCAAATCCAGATGTAAATGAAGTAAAAGGGTTCGGGTTGGACAACGCCTGAACCTGAAGCCGCATCCCTTTTGTATTGAACTCTCATGCAAGTATATTCAAAAGTCCTATCCTGCTCAGTCCCTAATATCAACGAGACTAACGAGACTCCTCACTAGATTCCGAGGTATTCCGTCCAGCGGTCCTCGTGAGCGACGGCCCGACGCTCACTGACGGGGGCGAGGGGCTCGAACTCGGCACCTGAGGCGATATTGAGCGCGGAAGCTGATTCGGACTGCCACGCAAGGAGAATTCGGTGGTCGCTGGAGGCGCCGACGCCGGTACCGTGGGGATGAGGATGGAGCTGTTTGACGAGCGTCGGGACAGGTAAGGGCGCGGTGAAAGCTTGGCGTCCCCAGGTGATGTGGGCGTGGCTGGCTCTTCGTTACGGTCGCTTGAGGTCGGCAGTGCGAGAAATTCATCTTGATCGTGCAGAGGACGAGGTGGCGGCCGTTCGACCATAGCCTCGAGAAGCTGGACAAGCAGTCAACAGAATACATTACAACATAAATCCAGGGCGACTGACCTCTTTGCGCAACTCCTCGCCCGCGTATTCTCCCTCCATCTCCTCCGGCCCGAGTAGAACTGTCCCCTTGCGGAACACCTCTCCCTCCTCTGCAACCCAACTCCGTGATCTTCGCAGGAAATAGTATCTCAGGAGTCGATCTTTCACACAAACTATCGCTCACCGATCATTAGGAGAAGCACTAACAGCACCCTCGGGTGCATACACCACGGACTGATCCTCATCCTCTTCATCCTCATCCTCCGAGTCGCCTTTGACAGCAGAAGCAGCAAGCACCGACGTCGGACTCAACACCTTCTCGTGTTCCTCCGGCTCCGGCTCCGCCCTTCCCTTCCCCTTATCCACCCTCGGCGTCGTCGGCGTCATCTCCCTCTCAATCTCCGAATCCAATCTATGCGTATCCCCATTCGTCAACACATGTCCATTCGGCATTATCCCTCCCCTGTTCTCGTTGTCCCCGTTCTCATTCTTCGAATCCATACCGTCGAGCTGTATCCCGAGCCCACGGAGTGTAAGAACGGGCCGCACAGGCGCTGGGAGATCTCGGAGAAGCGCGGTGAGCTGGTCGTTGACGTTCAGCAGCTCTTCCATTAACACCGGGTCTTCCGTGCTTTGTATCACCGTTGCGAGTTCCGCCACGATCGTCCGCGCATCCTTAGAGAGCTCTGCAATGACGGAGGGCTGGCTGGTTAGAGCTGAGAAAGGTGATTTGGCCTTGGTAGGCGTTGATGCTGGCCGAAGAGCCTCGGTGAGTTTGTTGAGGCACTCGCGAGCGCGGACAGCAATGTCGACCTCAACATGCTGTTTGGCGTAAGCTGGGTCAGATGAAATATGTATATAGAACACGCACATCCTTTTCTTGGCCGAGGAGAATAGATTTCGCGAGCTCGCTTTCCTCGATCATGCCCCATACACCTTTTCCGAGTCCACGCCCACTCGTAGCAGCCGGCGAGTTCCGCTCTGCCTCTTCTGTATTCCGTACACACGAATTCAAGATCTCCCTGCACATCCTGTCATCGAAAAATGTCTGTGAGCCCCAGTGAATGATTATCAGAGCAGAAAGACAGACTTGGCGAAGACTTCATCACCAGGCGGGATATTGAGATCCAAACAACGCATGACGTGATTCGCCTTGAGTCCAGAAGAGAGAGCCATGACCGCGGCGATGTCGAGGTTGTTGAGCGTCAGATCGAGGTGAAGTAGGGACGTCGATTCCGGAAGGAACTCCGCGAGGGCAATAGCCCCGGCGGATGTCAAGGAAGTTGAGGAGAGGAAGAGGCGTTTCAGCGCGTTGTTCAGGGTAAACGCTGTGCGGAGAGACTGAATCTAGAGAAGAAGTTTGAGCAAGCGGCTTTGAATAGGGGGGACTACATACCCCTTCAAGTCCAGGTCCAGAACATGGATTCTTGCTCAAGTCAAGGGTCTCTAGGCAGGAATTGTATTTCTACAGTGACTTTATCAATAGAGAGACTAGACAGAGGCATCGGGGCACTCACAAGCGCCTCAGCTATGGTCGCAAGACACATCACATCCAGCTTATTCTCACTCAAATTTAGCACCTTCAGTGTCCGATTCCGTTTCAACACCTGCGCAATATACGCAATGCCCGTCTACGTCAAAAAAAAAGATGAAAATAAAGCATCAGTCCCAATCTCCCCCTAAAAAGCACCAAAGTACCAAAAACTCACGCGAAGATCATTCCCCTTCAAATCCAACGTCCTCAGTGCCCCAAGACGCGGCAAGGTATCCAATGCCCTAACCTTATCCAATAACGCCGCACTCGGTCCCGCCTCGTGCCGCGAATGGTTCTCAAACGCACTACCTGGCACAACGTTCAGTAGCGGGTTCGTGTGCCGCGTCGTAACGCCGCCCTGCGACGACGACGTGATAATCGGCACAGGCTGTCCCGTCGCGGACAGCGGCGGGGACGTGTGGTGATTGTGGTGATTGTGATTGCCCGATGTTGACGGCGGAGCCGCTCTACGTGTTCGGGGGACATAGGGTGTGTATGTCGTCTGGACATTCTGTGTCGGGTGCCTTGGGGGCGGTAGGACTGGACCCGCGCGGGCGGGGGCCGGTTGCGGGTATGTTGGGGAAGTAGGGGAAGTAGGGAGGCTGATGATAGATGAGGAAGGGGAGGAGGCAGAGGAGGAGGGTGGGCTGCGGACGGCGGGGACGACGTCGGGGTAGTCGCGAATCATGAGGGCGAGGGCTACGGCCCCTGTGGCGTTGATTCGGTTGTGGCGTATAGAGATGTTACGGAGGGAGGAGGTTCGCACGACGCGTGCTGGAAGTGATTGTTTGATAAGGATAGATGATGTGGTGATAGTGAGACTCACAGAGGGTTTCTAGAGCGGCTGGGCGGAGCTGGCAGTCGTCTATACGTAACGAGACCAGACCTGGATTTGGTGCGGTTGCAAGAGCGGCGACAATGTACTCGACCGACTTTTTGTCCAGATTGTTATGAGACAGATCCAGAAACTGTAGATTTTTGGCCTGTAGAAAGGTGTTATATCAAAAGCATGCTAACATAGAAAAAAACTCGCACCTGGGCGACATATGCACCCACTAACCGAAAGGCTGGAGCCTTAAGCTTTCGATTTGATGCCAGGGAGAGGAATGACAGTGATTCTGGTATTAACAAAGAATGTAACAATGGTTTGAGTATCTGCGGGTATTATGAGATGATAACACGTTCGAAGCGCAGACATCATACATGTTCATCCAAGTCACATTCTCGAAGCACCAGCTTTCTCAACCCCCATTCTATAGAAAACACATCCGACAGAATTGAAGCGGACGTCAACGTCAACTGGACACCAGAGAAATCTACTGAACGGGGATTGTTTGGAGATGCATTCTTGAAAGAGCATAAGATTTAACACAGAAATAGGGAACGATGACATACCTTGAAGGAAGAAGTAATGCCTAGATCAGGTTGCTCATCGCATTGGACACAGCATTCCCTGTAGAATGATTCCACCTTGTCCAAAGACCACCAATCATCATCTGTGTCCTGAGTTCCTGTCCCTGACACATTCCCCTTTACCACTCTTCTGCGGCGCTCGAACTCGCGATCCTCAATGGCCTTCTTCTCCTCCTTAAGGGACGGGGTCGACGGTGGGTTGACCGAAGATATTGGATACACTATAGCAATCTCAGGCAATATAAAATGAGCCCGTTTCAACGGTTTGGAGTCATCGGAGGATGCGGTCGGGCTCTGTGTCGGCAGAAATCTGGCAATGCGCGAGAAAAGTGACGAGTGGACTGGTGCAGGCCGCTTGAGGATGCTTTTGCCGGCGATTGGGATGGTCACTGCGGACGACGACGGCGAGCAGGAAGAGTTAGAGCCAGCCATATACTAAGTATCAGGTTTATAGAGCCATGAATGAATTTGGTATGTGATGGTCAAGTAGCTGTCAAGTGGCTGTCACGCTGATTTCGCAAACCACAAACTGACACTCGACGCGTGTCAGACTTTGTCACATTGCCCCCTAAACACCCGCTTAAGTACTCTATCTCTTTCATATCTCAACATACTCTACTCTGCACGTTGTCATGCCGTAATACGAAAAATGCTATTCATTGAAAAAAAAACGGAAAGTAGCATACTCCCAGTGGATTTAGTCTCCAGCTTATAACGCCAAAATCACCGCAACTACAATAGGTAAAATCTACATATGTCTGCAGTGTATTGCAACAAGGATCAGTATAGAGAATCAACAATCAAAAGTCCCAAAAGTCCCTTGAAAGTGGATAAGAATGACATTCAAACCTACAGCTCACGCTTCATTTTCGTCGCAATGAACTTTGCCAGGTACTTCAGCATCGCACTAGTCTCCTCCCCAACAGGCCGAATCCACTGGGACGGCAACGCAAATCCATACTGTCAAATCGTCAAAACACGTTAGCTCCAGCCCGCCAACATCCTAGACTGAGAGAACATACCGTGCCCGTGTCTCTCAGATGTAGGGCGTACGAGTACTTAACTTTCGCACGCTTGTACATCCAGTCGATCACGTTCCCTGGTGCGCGGTAAAGGTTCGAGCAGAGCGAGCCGGTCTACAAAAGACCAGGAATAGTTAAGCCACCAAGCAGAGACGAAAACTGGCGCAGACGCACCGTCATCGCCGTCCCATGGACCTGGGACATTTTCCACGCGGCACCTAATCCGGCTTCTAGTTGGTCCTCTGCATCCTTAGGAACCGCGCTACACGAATACGAGAACGGCGACGACACTATACATGCATGTACATCAGGTTAATAAAACCACGACGCGCAACCTGAAACGGGAAGCAGACGCACGCATTTGTCCATAACTCCGAAGATCGAGGAATCCCACGAGGTTTGGAATCGCAGTGACCATATTAGCGATATTATTCACCTCAGGGGCTTCAAATGGACGATTGCCGGGATACCAATACGAGCATGGGTCTGGATCATACCCAAATACGGACCCAGGATGTCTGGCGTTCTTTGACCGTTTCTGTGCCTTCCATTTATACCCCTATCCACAGTATCACATTGTCAGTCGAAAGGTCGAAGGGTATGACACGAGCAATGCATACCCAATTCCTGCAGAGGAAAACAAGTGTCGTGACTTGAATATGGGACGCGGTGAATGGAAACCTACCGGTTCATGTCGATTCCGAGACAATCATGTTTGTAGCTCAACTGCTGGCGAGTCTTGTACCTAACGGGGAACAGGTCGGTCGGATTGAAGCAGGAAATCTGGAAGCAGCAAGTCACTCACCAAAAGCGGTCGTTCTCCCATGTATAGTCGTATCCATCTGGGTTGGGGACAGGGATAATATAGAAGTCCTATTAAACGCCAGAATTAATGACTGCTGAAAATAGGATGTGTTAGGACGTACGAATACATTGAGAAGGCGGGAGAGTGAATAAGGCTCGGAAGAATCGGAGACGAGCGCATGGGCTAGATAGAGTGAGGTAGCAGTTGCAACCCACTTGAGTAAAAAGAAAAACAATCAATCATGGCCGAACGATTTCCATATGTGAGTGCCTATGCGACATACCTCGCGAGCATGTTGCGCCCCTACGATTACAAACGACAATTTCTCCCCAGACGGAAACTTCTGATTGTAGCGCGCCGTACCTCGTGGCGCCATCTCACTTCTCTCCCTGACATCTGTCGCAGCTTCGCTATTCGAGATAACCAAGCTCAACATATCTCTCCCCATCCCACTAGCTCCCACATTCCTCACCTTCACAAGGTCCGGTTTCAGCCTCGCTATCTCCCTGATAAACTCGTTGATCTCGGAGAGAGGATGGTAGTCTGTGTGGAAGGTGGTGTTTTGGAGAGAAGAGAGATCCAATTTCTGGGCCGTGTGTGAACGCCGTGGGCTGGCTCCCGCCGAAGATATGTTGGCTAGGAGGGTGTGTTGAAGATGGAGAAGCGCTTCTGGGAGCCCCGAGGCAGCATTTGGGATGTATACGTCTAGATGGGAGTGCCCAATGTGCCACAAGTCCAAGTCGTGTGCCTATGAAGAGACGAAGCAATGAGCATGGAGTTTCGATGACTGGGCTACAAACGTACATTTATAAGTTCAATCACATCTTTGAACGCTTCTGGACTCTTGTCGATATCAAAGCGCCATAATCTGCCAGTCGAAAGGGGTTCGGGGTTGGACGTGCTAGTAGCACCAGTAGGCGAATCAAAGAAGTGTTGATTTGTCACTATGGGTTCAGCAGAGACCGCCAATAGCAATATACTCGCAAGCGCGATTAGATTGCGCACTTTGTTCGACATCTCTCAAGATATCTATCTCGACGATTGTGGTCGAGGGGAGAAATGGAATGCAGGATCAGGGTCACGGGAGGAACTTGGTGAATGGTGGTTGTGTCCTTGACTGAAATTCCCATAAGACTTTGGGACATGTATGTAGGCAATCTATGTATGTACCATAGATCTTCCCACTCCACCAAGTCCGCTCTATCAACTTTGCCACTGGAGCGCGTGGACCCACAAGAGCACTTTCTGACAACTTTCTGAGAAGTGTGTGGTAATTCACCGGTCGTTCTGCGGCTCTTATCATGGGTAAACAAGATGTGCCTGGTTTCTTTTCGCCAAGAGCTTGTGCCACTCGACGTCTATTGGAACCTTGGATGTCCTCTTCAGCGGAAATAAAATTCAGTTTCTAGCGGTCCAGAAAGGACTCCTACATCAACAACATTCAATCTCACTTGAAACGCGTGGAAGGCAGATCTGCAATCTCTCCCATACAAAAAGGTGCTTTATGTCGGAACGTGTTTTTTCTTAACCTCGAGCCTTTCTTCCATTATTTCGGAATATTGAGGAGTTGTGTCCAAGACTCACACACACACTCATTCCAAGCTTGGAATTATCCACCGGCATGCCCTTGGTCCTACACAGTCAAATCATCTTCGTCGTGATGTGACGTGCCAACATATTTTCCAATCTTTTCTCTCCACACCATCGTGACAACCCCGCATTTCCCGAGTATGCGATGGCATGTTTAAAATTACAGTACTTACTGAGATGGCCGCTGCCGAACCGGCCGACTTGCCGCAAGAGCCAATGCTTCTGCCTTACATTCTCGTAATTTTATTCAACCTGTTGCCTTGGCAAGAGCTATTTCTCTCTTGACATCGAGGCTCATCTTGTTGACCATTGTAGATCTTGTCCCAGTTTGTGTCTGCTGTAACGTAGGGATTAAAGAACACGAGAACTATCCATCCACCTGGGGACTCAATTACCCTGTACCACTACGGAGACGAGATGGAATCTCGACAGGTTGCGTTGCAACGAAGTGAAAAACAAGGCTGCTTCAAGCCCTTTTGGAATTCTGTGTCTTACTCCACCTTTCCCTCTAAGATTACCGTGTCCCTCAGGCACTTAACTTGCTTTTCAGTCAGCCCACTGTGGCCAAATCCAAATATAACGTTTCACGCTTGAGATGTGTCCGAAACTTCACCCTCTCGCAATGAGTCGGCTTGAAACCGATAATGGCGTATAGATGCGGTGGGCTCTCACGCAAATGAATAATCCGTTAAGATTGGAAAGTCTGTGAGATTTGGATGCAGTTGCTGCTCGAGTAAGGTCCAGGTGTATCTTAGATGTCAAGTAACAGCGGAATTATTTCGAGTCGTGAATTATATGAACTTGTACCGTCTGATTAGATACCTGAACCTACTAAGGTTGTTTCAGTCACGAACTAAGAGTTTCAATAATTATTGAGGTATGTAGGGTAGATATGTAAGATATAAGCTATTATCAAAAATATCATTTCATAGATGCTCTAAACCATGGTCAACGGGTTGTGGTGCGTCATGATGAGTGTCAAGGTCGATCGATTCCATTATTATAACGGAAGTAAATATTGGCATGGTGAATGTCTGCCCACTTGAATATGATTCGGCTTCTTTGATGGTGTCAAGCAGAAAAGAAGGTCTATTCAGGAGCAAGGCAACGACCGTCGGGTACATAGCCTAAAGTTTCATAAGTCAACGATTGTTAATCTCTCTTGCTGCACAAAGACGCAAGGACACACAGAGATGACCGTTTGAGCGGAGAGGAACATTTCTGAGAGTATGTTTCCTGCGGACGCGAGTGGAAAATTAAAAGCATTGAGAATCGTAGCGGTTAACTAGGGCCGTTGAATGACAAATGCAAGAAACGTTTAGCGATCCAGTTACCTGGAGCACACAATAGATTGCACCCGAATCTATGAGCAACAAAAGGAGCCGTAGTGAATTCAATGAGCGCTGCTGGGTAGCGATGGTGTTCATTCGAAGAATTCTACGGTATTTACTGAACGATGACATTAGGATGACATAGTTTCAGAAGTCATAACGGTGAAAAACGATACGTACCAGAAAATCCACACAACGAACGAAGTGGTCATGGCATTTGTTGCAAATGAGAATACCATGCCAACGGTAAAAAAGGTTCCAACGGCTGGCGAATTTCGTATACTGCCATGTTTAGCGACAGCAGTCGAAAGTAATCCAAGTGGGTACAGCGTCATGACTTAGGACGTAAAGATGAGTAATTTGTCCAATAGCAGGACGAAGGAAAGATCACCTAGTGTGATTATCCACAGAGAGAATACCAGATAAGTCACCCATCTTGCCTTCGCAAAAGCTGTTCGAACACGCCATAGAATTAGTGTATCGACAAGCAGAGGCTACAGTCTTTGGTTATGACCAAGTGAAGTGCTAGTCAAAGCAAGAGCGTACAAGGACACGACAGCTCCAATACCAGATAATGGATATCTTGAGAACAGCGGCATTATATGCGATAAAATTCTCCTGCAAGAGCGACACCGTCGTAATATTGGAGATGAAATAAATATCGATCATTATCAAATCGCCGACAAAATCAGGTTTCAACGTTTCAACGCCAAGGAAACCAGATTCGAAACATAGATTTCTGACGACAATCTTCGTCAACTCTCGATCATTCAATACCTGTTAGAGACTTTATTTTACTGCGTCATGCCCAAGAGACGTGTAGATTATAAAACAAGTGATTTCAACTCGGTCATAAGACGTTGTTGATACATCAGTCAAAGTGGAGTGCCGTACACAAGCCCAGGAGGGAACAAAAGGACCCGGGAAGCTCCCGTCAAAACTTGTCCGGGTAATTCCCAAAATTTCGGCCTCAAATCCGCTATCTTTGGGCCCTCAAATCCGCAATAACGGACAGCATATGTCCAAAAAGGGAGAGTCTCTTTTTTTTTCTCGGAATATCAAAGCAAAGTTGGGCGACGTTCAACTTTTCGAGCTATCATCTGTGTAGCAACTCGATACGTAAATTTACATCGAAATTTGACATACACGTCAATTTTTTTTTTTTTTTTTTTAATCCTTTTATAGACTTCGGGCTTGGCCCTCGATGGTCTTTACATACTCTAGGTAGCTAGGGATAATGTCCGCTGAGTGTGCAAATTGAAAACCGACGGGCCAACTCGTCGCCCCCCGGCCTCCCGACACCCCAGGTGTCGTTTTAGATGCGTTCCTCTGACTGACCCATCCCGAGACCCTATCTCGCTTTGTTGATGTGATCCGTCGTCTTTCGAATCTTTCATGGCTTGCTCGGCCTTTATGAGGGCGCGCGCAGCTGGTCCAGGCCGCTGTAGACGGCTAGCAGTAGGTCATTGGCGGAATTACCCTGGGTTCCCACCCAATTCGGGCCCCCTCTATCCCTATGTTCCCCGCTCCCTGAGTCAGTTGGGCTCGAGCTTTTTGTTAAGTTTTGGTGTGTGTGTCTGTGTCCTTGTGGCGTCATTCGTCGTCTTCACCTTCGTCTTCGTTTGGCCAGTCGTAGTCCCCTTGATCAGTACCTGTAGTTTCGTGCTCTTTATCCATTTCAATTAGATTTAAAGGGGTGACATCACCAAAGGTGTTCTTCAGGCGGCCTGAGTCCTCAACAAATTGTAGCACCGCTATTATTCCCTCTCTCACGCCGAAGAGTGTCTTCAGGCACATCTCCTCCTCCCCCAGGTTCCCTTTCATCTTGTGACATTCGTCCACGTAGTTCTCGCACCTGAGTAGATAGTGCTCCGTCATCTCCACCCCGCTCGCACACGTCCCGCAGTTCCCTGAGTCCATTTGTCCGATCCTATTCAGGTGCCCATTCAGCGGCGCGTGCCCAGTGTGCAGCTGTACCAGAAGGCTCAGCTGGTTCCTCAATGCACCCCTGGATGCTCCCCTGAATGCTGAAAACAAGTGACTGTCCTCATACATTTCGCTGTATTTCTCATACCTGGGTGATGCTCTCCATTTCGCCTTCCATTGCTGACAGAGCTTTGCGTTGTGTGCCTGTTTCAGCACCGACAGGCCAGCTGGGAGTCTGCCTTCTCTTTGAGCAAGGTATGCTGGTAGACGGTCTGCTGGATCTGACATCCCTTCGGCTGCCTCCTTTCACTTCAGAAAATCCCTGGAGTTTCTTGAGAAAAAGTTGTTAGAAACATGTTATAGAATTTCTAAATTGTTTTTCTGAAGTAATACATAAAATCTATTTTGACAAA
>JAGGAT010000927.1:0-14532 GCA_017657195.1 Termitomyces sp. T70a | reverse complement strand
TAATTACCACCCTTTACCATACTGTAGGACCTAGGACGCTATAGCTCATGTGCAAATCATGCAAAAATAGGTCTTGAAGTAAATAAAATGGCTCATTCATTCATTCATTCACTAGACTTTGCTAGCACTCTCAGTATCTTAAGCACCTCACACCTATGTGCAAGGCATTCACTCTTAGCCTTTGCTAAGCATTTTGTTTCATCTTTGTCATTTACTCCTAAGTCACCAAAGGCTTGTACCTTGCTCACTTATCCTTTAAGTGAGATCTGGGTTCATCCTAGCTTGCAACCTTACCATTTAGCCTCTTAAGCACTTGTGGTTGCCAACTACCCATAACTCTTTGCTGCACTTTCAACATGTTCTCTGGGGCCTGCCTAGGACTCCCTTGCAACTTAGCACACCCAACACATATAGTGGCTCAGTGACTGTAATCATAACAGTAACTAACAACTTTTTGGGCATCATCAGCAGGAATCAGCAGGGCACTAGATTGCACATTGGCCTGCTCAAGGAGCTGTGTCATCAGGTTGAGGAGCTAGGTGTGGGAGTTGCAAATTTCTGCTACTTTCTTGGGTGAAAGCACAGCAGTTTTTGAAGATGTTAGAGGGGGTGTCATAGTAGATGATGAGCTCACAAAGTAACCATCTGAAGTTCTGAGGGGTAGTGAACTGTTTCTCACTGACATGTGCTAAGGCTGGCATGAAAGGAGATAATCAATAGAATCAGAACTTGAATGCATGCAAATGTAACAAGAACTAAGTTATCAGCACTACAAGCACAGTGTGGAAACAACTTGTACAGGTAGAATGTAAGTACTTATTTGTAAGTGCAGTGTGAGACCACAGGTCACTCTGACTGTTGCTCACAGGTATAAATATAATTCTAGACAATGGAATAGTTGAGATAAAGAGATAGTCACCAGGGAGTGGCCATTGTGTGATAGTGTGATGGGTTGGTGAGCTGATCTTTGCCCTGATTAACCCTGGGCAACCATCCCTACTCTGCCCAATTTATATATACAAATGCTTGTTAAGATATTGTGCATGTGCAGAACCAGATAACCAGCAAACATATATAAAAAAGCCAGTCACATGGCAATGATCTTTGAAGACAATAGCCACGCATATTGTATAAACCTTGATCTATTTTAGATTCTCAGAACAAAGCATACCAAGGAGCAGAAAGCTTAGAGAAGTGGTCATCTTTCTGTTCGAAGAAAGAGTGTGACAACTTAGGGGCTGCTGAAGCTCCGCATATGGCTGGGGTGCGTGTATTTCGCAAACCGCGTTTACGTCTACTCGGCAAATTGAATTTTGACTGTGACCTGGTGTGACAGATTTTGCACTTCTCGGTCATTTTCCCTCTCACTCTGTCATGAACCAACACAACTCATACAACAATTAATCTCTAATCAACATTATCAGTCTCTAGCCAAGAGATATATCGAGATTCTCTGAGAGTTTCAAGGCCATACGTGCAGAAGACAAGCCTACAGGGAAAAATGGCTGGAATTTGCACTTCCCGGGACATGACAGTAGCTTACTACAGAGTGAACTAAAAGAGGGTTTCAATTGTCTCCAATAGCTTGACGCCGCCATTCGCATCAGGATCCCACGTCACGTTTGACAAAGTATTCTCAGCGACTTTTTCCTGATGTTTCATACTACGATGTATGTTGGTTGGAGTGGTAAGCTCGTGCGCGGAATGCACCGCGAATCGCAGTTTACAACCTCCTAGTCAGGAGAACCATTGGTCGGGACACTGTTATGGACTTCTGGGTGTTAGGGTAATTCCGAAGCTACTCTCCCCCGATCAACGTGGACCTACCTTCTCCATACATCTGGGTTTGACTCGTTCCCTCATGTTCATGGAGCTCATGCGATTCCTTTCTCAACCCAACACCACATTATTACGTTTGATTCAATTCAATGATCATCTTTGTAATACGGTTCAGCCCATATATCGGTTGATTCATAGAACTCGCTGGCAAAGGTGCTGTAACTATACTCCGCCTTTGAGCCGAATTATACACTCCTTCTTGTCAGCTGGTGCTGGCTTAAATTGCTGAGGACATCAATCCCGGGCCCTAGTTACTAACCCCCATGGCAAATATCCTTCTCGATATTAGTATCTTCTCATTTACAGTTACTCTCTGTATCTACCTCAGGAAACGAGTGAATAGTCAACGCCTACCTCTCCCTCCTGGTCCGAAGAAGCTTCCTATTATAGGCAACCTCCTGGACAAACCAAACGGCTTTGAATGGATCACCTACCACAAGTGGTGCAAAGAGCTAGGTTAGTATCTCATGTCTGCAACTGTGAATACCAGTTCATAAATTTATATTTCAAGGTTCTGACATTATTCATCTTGACATGATGGGCACCTCGATCATTGTTCTTAACAATGCTCAAATGACCACTGATCTGTTGGAAAAAAGGTCTTCGATCTACTCCAACAGGTAACTCTTCGTCAGCACACTAAGAAAATCAACCTTTACTGGTATATTTTTGACAGAATAAGGATGCCAATGATCAATGAATTGATGGGTTGGGACTTCCACTTCGGTTGGATGCCGTATGGTCAGTTCTCTTGTTCAATATTCAGGACCCATTTCAGATTTATTCTCAAATCAGGTGATAATTGGTGAGTACTAGTAGCAGTCTCTTGCCATATGGCCAAACCCTCTTTTTGAAGGCGCCAGCATCGACGATTAATGCATCGAGAATTCAACGCCACAGCCGCCATGTGCTTTCGCCCATACCAATTGCGGGCTACTCACGGTTTTCTCCGTGCTATACTAGACTCACCAGATGACCTCGATGGCAACCTTCGACAGTTCGTGAATGATCTACTCTGTTCCTGAGCAACAGCGTATCTGATATTCTCTTCAGGATGGCGGGTGAAACTATCTTGAGAACGACATACGGGTTAGATATTCAGCACAAACACGATCCTTACATTGAAACGGCAGCCAAGGCGACTAGTACTCTTTTTGCAGCTGCTGTTCCTGGAGCGTTTCTAGTCGATTTGTTACCCATTCTAAAATATGTGCCCGATTGGATGCCTTTCGCCGACTTCAAGCGTCAAGCGAAACACTGGAGCAAGCTCGCGTTAGACATGAAGAATCTACCCTACGAGGCAGCTAAGCGTAACATTGTGAATTTTTTGGTATCCGCAACCAATAATCATGTTGCTAATGGAGCCTAGGAAAACGGAAACAGCACCCCGTCTTTCGTTTTAAACAGCCTGCAGAACATGGACCAGTCGCTTGGGACAGAGCTACAGGAAGACTTCATCAAATCGACAGCTGGAGCGATGTACACAGGTGAGCTTTCGACCTGATGTACGATCGTTAACGTTACTCGTTATTCATTGATATATCGCTCAAATAGCTGGATCAGACACCGTAAGTCCACACAATTGCCTGGGCTCCACTTATTGAACTCAAACAGACAGTGTCGGCCATATCATCTTGCATTCTTGGCTTCCTAGATAACCCCGCGGTAGTCAAGAAGGCCCAGGAGGAGCTCGACCGAGTCATTGGACCTAATCAGCTGCCTACTTTCGACGACGAGGGTTCCTTGCCATACATTACTGCAATTGTAAAAGAGACGTTTAGATGGAGGGACATAACCCCGATGGGTATGGATGGGATATTTTGAGTCACATTCCTTCTGTTGACCAGTACTCTAAACAGCTGTACCACACCTTCTTGATGTCGACGATGAGTATATGGGGTACAGGCTTCCAAAGAACTCACTCGTCATTCCAAATGCTTGGTCAGTATTTGAGATCAGTAAGAACTAGCTCCTAACTCCTTCCTCGGTAGGGCTATGCTCCATGACGAGAAGATCTATCCCCAACCATTTGAATTCAATCCAGACAGGTTTATGAAAGATGGAAAGCTCGATATGTCTGTTAGGGATCCGATGCATGCTGCATTTGGCTTTGGTCGGCGGTAAAGATTCAACCCTCTTTTTCGTCGTCCCGGTCTAAGCAAGCTTCAGTATATGTCCTGGACGTCACATGGCCTTTTCCGCTGTCTGGATTGCTATTGCTTCCATGCTAACTGTCTTTAACATCACCAAGGCGCAGGACGAGAGTGGAAATGTTATAGAAATCTCGCATGATTATGCATCGACCATAGTTTGGTCAGTCCGCTTTCGTTCAAGTGTAACGTCAGATTGCTTACGTTTTTGAAGCGTGCCCTTGCCTTTTAAGTGTTCTATCACGCCACGATCAGAACAGGCAGAAGCTTTGATACAGGCAACGATCAACCAAGAACATTAAGAGTTTTCAAAGTCAGCAATTAACATGAAATCAACAGAAACAAATTATGAGTGGCACTTATGCTCCTGGACGTGTGAATTGTTCTCAGTGTATTACTTTTGAAATATGAATACTTTGAATTGAAACTACACAGTGACACATCTTGTCGTTTGTTTTCTGTTAAGGCCTTGATTTTAACTTCAGGAACAAGTCGTGGTAGACTGTTAATACCGGTTGATCGAATGGATGGGGATTACTTTTCTCAACGTAAACGTTGGAAATCGATATGAGGGACTCCTGTAATCATTTGGACCTGGCGCTTACTTTTACTTGGACGTAACCTTATTTTCTTCCACTTATACCTGCCAACTTCGCCTCTTTTGGTCGTTATTTTCTTTTTCCTTGTTGTCTGCACGATAGATATCTCTGATCAGACATGTCGAAACTTTAGTGTGGTCCTGTTCTGCCTGGTTAAACTTGAGCTTTAGGTGGCGTCTTCCGAGAGAAAGTGTAAGTGTAGAGCAAGGCCAAAAGTAGTAGTCATCGCGCCAAGAATTCCAGACCCATAGCTTGAGTAACAATTGTATCGAAGTAAAGGCGATGAATCCAGACCCATAGCTTGAGTAACAATTGTATCGAAATAAGGGTGATGAATCCAGACCCATAGCTTGAGACACAATTGTATCGAAGTAAGGGTGATGAATCCAAATTGACAATGAGGTCCTAGTTTAAGATTTCGGTAATGCCCTTGGACATGTATTTGTCAAGGGTAAACAGCTTTGAAGGATCGAGCTTCTTGACCGAGACACAAGAGACTGAGGCTATTCGAGCACAATTCCAGGACATAGACGCCTACGCTCTGATACAAAAGAGTACCTACTGTTCATGTCCTAGCACACAACTTAAAACTTTCCTCCAATGTAATCTACTCAGTTGCCCAATCGTTCATAAACGCATGGGGCGATGCACTCACCATGACAAGAGCTACACACAAGCTGCAAACATCATGCCATCGACTCGGATGCCCTCAACCCTTCCTCCAACGCACCAACCAATTTCCGGTCCACAGCATCTTCCTCAAAACTCACACGTCCCTTCCACCACTCAAACCAGCTCTCAACATCATGCCATCGACTCGGATGCCCTCAACCCTTCCTCCAACGCACCAACCAATTTCCGGTCCACAGCATCTTCCTCAAAACTCACACGTCCCTTCCACCACTCAAACCAGCTCTCTGCCCTTGCGCCCCACTGCCTCTCATCAACTAGTCCAACAGATACATCAACCAACTCGGGCCTCTCTTCACCCCACCAAAACACAGTCGCGCCACATGTTGCGCAGAACTCCCGGTTCCTTCCCTTGCTTGAGGCATAGTGCTGTAGGCCGGGTGGGCGGTGTTCCCGAGTGTGTAGACACAGCTTGATAGCATGGTCATTGTCATTGTGTCGTTCACCAGATCGAGAGAAGAAAATGTTGGCGCTCGGCACAAAGGCCCAGCTTTGGACTGGGGATCCGCTGGAGGTGCGGCAGGATGTGCATGCACAGTGCCCTGCTAGGTAGCGTGTAGGGCTTAGTGAGCCGAGGGGACACAACCACCATTTCTCATCATGGGGGTTGAGTAAGATGGAAGTAGCATGGGAGTTGTAAGCATGTGTGAGGTCAGGGTAAGGGGAGAAGAGGAGAGAGGAGGCATGGGTGGGCCGGGTGATATAGAATATGTTGGATTTGCAGTGGCAGGAGATGTAAAGACAGTCTTGCTCTGTGTGGGTAGATGAGGGGAGATTTGTCCAGTCAAGAGAAAGGATGTCGGAGTCTCCGAATTTAGTGGCGTAGCGTGGGAGTTCGACACCAGATATTGTTGACAGGTAATTAGCGATACCACCATCAAGGGTATCTTTGATCCACAAGTGGGCTGAAGTTGAGTAATCGATGGTTTCTTCGGTGTGTTCAAGTGTTCCTGTAGTGACAAACCAATTGCGAGAGGACCCAGGAGTGTGGTTGTTGCGCTCCCAGAACATGTGTGCAGAGCAGTAGCCACAGAACCAGTGGGTACGTGTGGAAGAGGACCTGTATGGGGTTAGGGTAGAGAGATCTGCGTGTTCAGAAGTAGAGGAAGAGGCCAAGGGGACTCCAGTGATAGGAGCAACTTGGGCCATGAGTTGACCCGTGCTGTGTCGGCAGACGTTGCAGTGACATAGGACAGTTGAGACGGGAAGAGCAAGAACAACATTGAAGACATTGACTCTGCAATGGCAGCTCGCCCTTACAAGACTCGACATTAGTAATTATAACACGGACGACGCGACATTTGATCTTGTTTATACATGTGTGGATTTGAGCATGCAGGGCAACATTTGTGGTTTGCAACCAACCACAGCATTAAAATTCGGCATGGACTCTCCAAAACGCAGCGGATCGCCTGGTCCAAGCGTCGCCGACTCCAAACGCATAAAGCTCACCGTAAACCAGGGTGTCACCCCCGTCGACCTCGACAACGCCCCCGGAAAGCGCGGTGAGAATGAGCCCATCCAATCAACAGACATTGGCAACCTACCTCCCGACGCGCCGTCCCAATCTCGCCCTGAGAATGGCGGCAGAGTCCGTGTACTTAAGGAGGGTGATGATGACGATGCTGGAGACGTGTCCATGAACGATGGTGTGGACGAAGATAACGACTCGGGGGACGAGAACGACGACGAGGATCCCGCCCAGCTCGAGGCTACGCGCCAGCGGCTCGAGGAACAGGCGCGCAAGTATCTCGCAGCGCAGACGCACGAGGTCATCATCCCGTCGTACTCGGCGTGGTTCGACATGTCCCAGATCCACCCTGTCGAGCAGCGTTCGCTGCCCGAGTTCTTCAACTCGCGAAACAGGAGCAAAACGCCCGCAATATACAAGGACTATCGTGATTTTATGATTAACACGTACCGTCTGCGCCCTACAGAGTACCTCACAGTCACAGCCTGTAGACGAAACTTGGCCGGTGATGTCTGTGCCATCATGCGTGTCCATGCATTCCTCGAACAATGGGGTCTTATCAACTACCAAGTACGCATTTCCCTCTCTACAGCCCGCATCTCTAACCCTACTTTAACAGATTGACCCTGAGGCCCGCCCAGCGTCCCTCGCACCCCCATTTACCGGCCACTTCCGTGTCATACTCGACACCCCCCGTGGCCTCCAATCCATGCACCCAGGGACACGTCCCACCCACCCCGCCAATGCCCAAACAAGCGCCGCCCAACCCCTCGTCCCCGCCACCTCCACGCCCGCCTCCCTCGAACTGCGCAATACCATCTACCAAACCACCTCCAAAGCCTCGCGGCCCGTGAGCGCCGCCGACGCCGCCAGCCTCGCCAACGGCGCTGTCACAAACGGTAGTGCCGTGTCACAGACGTACACATGCGACACCTGCGGCGCAGACTGCACTTCTGTGCGGTATCATTCCCTCAAGGACAAAAAATATACACTGTGCGCGCCGTGCTACCTCGACGGCCGTTTCCCAACCACCATGTTCTCAGGCGATTTCGTCAAGCTCACACAGGCAGGGAGCGTCACGCCCTTTGGCGGTTCAGCCGATTGGACCGACGAGGAGACCTTGAGGCTTCTCGAGGGTGTCGAGATGTACGACGATGATTGGAGTAAAATTGAAGAACATGTCGGTACACGCAGCTCGCAGCAGTGCATCAAGCGCTTCTTGGAGCTACCTATTGAGGATCCGTACCTCCAGGCAGAAGGCGACATGGGCGCGCTCAGGTTCGGCAGGATCCCATTCGAGCAGGCTGACAACCCCGTCATGAGCGTCGTTGCGTTCCTCGCGGGCGTAGTGGGTCCCAGCGTCGCTGCGGAGGCAGCGAAAGCCGCTCTGGGCGACCTGACGAAGGACGGCGAGGTGAAAGAGGAAAATGCCAGCGAGGGCGAAAAGGAGAACGGTGGCGCCGAAGCTCAGAAGGAGGAAGCCAAAGAAGACGACAAGATGGACGAAGACGGTGCAGAAAATATTCCCACCAAAGCCGAGTCCACCTCTGCTCCCCTGTCACCCAAACCCGTCCCCAAGATTCCTCACTCCAAAGTCCAACGCGCGGCGGGACTCGCGCTGGGCGCATCTGCCAAAGCCGCACAGGCGCTCGCGGACGCGGAGGACGTGCATATACGGTCGTCGCTTGCGCAGCTGATCCGCCTGACACTCAACAAGCTCGAACTGAAGATGCAGGCGTTTGAGGAGCTGGAAGGAGTATTGGAGGACGAGCGCAGGGCGTTGGAGGGCGAGAGGATGAAGCTTGTTGCGGAACGCACAGGGCTGACGAGGGCGCTTGAGGGCGTTAGGACGGAGATGGCGAGGACGGGCGCGGTTCATGTTGGCGCGGTGAGTTTGGGGACGTCCAACCAGGGTCCTGTCCTGCAGAGTGTCTCTGGGGATATGGCCGGGGACGGTGGGCCGGTTGCGGAGGGGAGTATGTTGTCACTTAGTTGAGCGCTTGTCAAGCTAGCAACTTGTGTTCCGTGTGGTATCCTATTATTGCTAACGTGTTGTGATTTTTTTACTTAGCTTTATTGTTTTTTTTTTTTCGTGTATTCTAGGAATAGCACTAGGGGTGTCTATTTTTGGTGAGGAGAACTGCTAATTGCAACATCTTGTAGGCTTGTGCCACAAACAGTAGTCGTGATGGATATTCTCATCATAATCAATGTTGATTTGAACTATCCCATTCTGTTATACATGTCTCTGTTATACTTCAAGTTAAGCCAGGAAGACACCATTGTCATTCTCACCGCCTTGCCCTTCCAACCAAAACCGTGCGAAAGCATAGACCAATCCGCAGAAATCGAACCTCAGATAAGGATCGGCGGTGAATTAGGCACTCGAGAGATTCTGTTATAGCCCCCAATAATCCCATTATGTGCCCGGTGGACATTAACTTGCCGAAGAGGCTGGAGAGGCCCTGCCACGTCATGAGTCCCGGTATATATATCAAATGAGATCTCAGAGTCCGCGCATTGCAGCGAAGGTTTCTTCACTGTCAGTGCGTGTGTTCATCGGCTCTCACATGGAACTACTTCTATCACATTCGCGGGCGTTTCGGAATACTTCCAGAATCAGACGGAGAAGCTGTCGTGCGACAATCAAAACATTTCAACCATCAGCCTTCGACTTCGTGATGGGGCTCAATCAATGATCCACGTACCGGCGCCTAATAGACTATTTGAGTTCACCTCTTGCGCCTCGTGCCTCGATTGCGAAGGTGCAAAGAAAGAAGCGGAGGCAACGAGGTTACTCTTTCTGTGTATCGGTCGTGGTGGGGTTATCGGAACAATCTGTCTAAGAATATCGCGTTCCCTCTCGACAGCACGATGCTTTTCTTGTAGGTCGCGCAAGGCCATTCGATGAGAAGCCAGGTACTGAGCAAGATCAGGTAGGAATAACTCTGGAATGTGATTAACGTCGAGTGTACTATTTTCTAATCCTCGCGGTGTCCGAGTCGTCGTCAACTCTGCACTCTTAATGAGGCGTGCAAGGTCGCGCACGAGGTGGATCGTCTCCACGTCCAGTATATCCATATTTGACGTAGTGCCAGTCTGTCCAGGGACGTGGTGGCCTTTCGCCAGCGGTGGCATATCTACCCCTCTCGCTGCCAGTTCGGCCTCAAGCAGATATACCCGATCCATGAGCCTGAGCTGCTCTTGCGCCGCAAAGTGCCGAAATTGGTCGAAACGGGCTGCGAGGTCGTTCATCTGCTTCTTGTGCTGGGCTTCGACGCGCGCCATTTCTTCCTCGAACAAGACGAGAAGGCTCTCGGTGCCACACATTATAGCAGGTGACGCACGGTACCCGTCGGGGCTAGACGAGGTCTCGGGTTGGAAAGGCGAGGAGACCATTGAATCAGTATGGAGGAGTGGGTTGCCATCCTGCAAAGAGCTAGGAGTTGACATTCAATATAGAGATAGAAATCATTCACAATCCAAAGACAGACATGGGTTTGATAATTGTGGGCGGCAAAGGTTGTTGAAATTGTTCCCGTGGAAACTTTTGCCGTCTATAGCTGGACTCGGCACGGATATCGATTGTCTTTCAAGCTGGACTATGACAATGGTTTCTTTCGCTCTTAGGCATTCCCCATCAAAAAGGTGGCCACTTTTCTTTAGGCCATCTATTTGCTTGTCCCAGCATTCTGCTTGACTCGCGAGTCAGAACGAGGGTTCCTGAGGAACTGTGACTTTTTTTGAGTCATCCAGCGTAATCTGGATACACCATAACTTAAACACCACCCTCTATCGACTGCTAGCACTTCCTCTTACAAAATTGCACCTACACCTCGCCTTCAGCAAACTCAGAAAAATCGAGAAGACAAAGATTGATTTCAAGGTCCAGACTCCTTTGGAAATGGACAAGTTTCACTAATGATATATTATTGACGATGAGTAGCCGTCTCATTCTGTGGACTCATGAGGACCCGCCAAGGAGTCTATGTGTTGCTTTCGGGGCCGCTCGGGGCCGCATATCATGATCTACTAAATTACCCTTTCTGCACCTGCGGCGCTTCAGCTCCCACCTTGACATTAATCACCAACCTCTTGTTCCTCGCGTTTCTCATGATGCACAGCTCTACCGGATCCTCTGCTTTCGGACAAACCCTCCAGTTTATCACATCTACGAAACTTGAGGAACTGGAGAAACAGCGTTTAAGCTACCAGGAGCATGCCAAGGTGCTTCAAGCGGCCGACGCCTGCGGTGATAACCTTACTGGGAAAGTCGAGCTTCTACTTGAGGCCGTCCAATCTTGGCCAGGCTCAGGATCGGTAGACGAAGGGGATAGCGTGAGCGGGAAGCTCAATCTTGCCAATCTTCGTATGTGGCTTCCACAGGCAAAACAAGATCCTAACTTCGATGGGGACATCCTCAGGAGCTGGATCGATACTTTGGAGGGCCACATACGCCATTCTCTCATGCGTTTTGACGGCGCGAAGCTGTTTGGCAGCCTCTTTAATGAATGGATTGCGAGTGGAGATTCGTCCGTCGCTCTCCCAGGCTCCAAAGGCGAAAAGACCGAGTCTGTCACCAATGAAGGTGCCCAAAAAGCGGGAAGGCAAGAGATGCATGATCAACTTGCTCGACTCAATTCCATCATATTCGAGGACGCCAACGTTGATACCGAGGCTCTCGAATCTTACCTTCACGACCTCTTTTCCTCCGAAGAAGCGACCAAGGCTCTACAGCACCTCAGAGACGAAACGAAGTCACTGGAAGACTCTCTCAAGAGGGAAACTTTCACTACCAAGAAGGTTGAGATCATCGTTCGTGGGGTTCTTGAGTCGGACCTCATGGACGAGAGCAAGAGGAAAACATTGAACGAAATCCTCAGTAACTCGACCGTTTTGGTAGAACTGGCTAGCGTTCTCACCATGCGAATGACTAGTCTTGACGCCTGGTCTTGGCCTAAGGAGGGTATACTTGTGGAAATGCGTCGCCATCTTAGTGGAAAGTATCGGTAAGAGCAATCAATGTAGCTGTTTACCACACAAACCGTTTCTTACCAAATCCATAGGGCATTTACGGATCCAGACATTATTGACGCTCTACTGCTCCATCATATTGGAATCTCTTGGCAGGTGAAGTTGAAGGCTTCGTTCCGACGATTCCTGGATAGCAAAGCATGGAAAAGACCTCGTCCAGTGGAAAATTACAAGAAGAATGTCGAACAATTACGAAATCAACGCAGCATTGACGATTGCCGCCAGCAGCAGCAGAGGCAATTCTTTCTTAATCAATTGTCGTCATCGAAGCGGTTTTCGAAGCAGCCTGCATATGATGACAATTGCCTGGATAAACCCAGTGAGGATGGCCAGGACCCAGTTTCAGTCAATCAGAAGCTGTTACAGATCATGGCTACCGAAGCCTTGCTCAATACTGTATTGCACGGGTCCTATGCTGTCGTCCGCTCTGACCTAGAGTGGTTTGGCCCTTCCCTCCCTCACCAATCCATCCTCACCATACTCAAGTTTTTTGGCGTCTCGAAGGAATGGTCTTCATTCTTCCAGCGGTTCCTTCGCACGCCGCTGCGTTTCCAAAGCGATCCATCTGGCCAGGTTCGCACAAGAGTCCGCGGAACACCCTTCAGCTATCCTCTTAGCAGTGTTTGTGGTGAAGTTATTCTGTTTGTCATGGACTTTGCTGTCAACCAAAAGGCAAATGGCCTCTTCTTGTACCGCTTGCATGACGACCTTTGGCTTTGGGACGCTGACCCGGAGAAATGCGCTGCGGGGTGGAAGGAAATGAATGTGTATGCTGATCTCGTTTGTCTCAAGTTCAACGCAAGTAAAAGTGGTTCGACATGCGTCGGGACGACGAAGCCTTCTGGACTTCCTGAGGGTGACATTCGTTGGGGTTTCCTCTATTTCAATCCATCGAAAACCCGATTCGTAATTGACCAGAAACAGGTCGATGTTCACATCGTTGAGCTACGGCGGCAGCTTGCAGCGACAAAATCAATTTTTGGTTGGGTCAATGTGTACAACAAGTACATGGCTTTCTTTGTGAGGAACTTTGGTGGACGACCGGCACCGTGCTTTGGTAACGCTCATCTTACCGATATCATCAGCACCCTCGCCCGAATTAAGCAAGAACTGTTCCCAAATGTTCAAGGGGGCGCTGTAGCCTACCTGCGCTCTGTCGTTGAGACGCGTTTCGGTATCAAGGACCTGCCGCAGGGATACTTTTACCTCCCTATCAGCAGAGGCGGTCTTGAGCTTCGTCATCCAATGATAGAGATGTTTGCATTGACGCAGAGCTTCGATGACGAGGAAGCACTGAGTTTTGAGGCTCTCGCTAAACAAGATAAATCGGTGTACAAAGACCTCAAGGATGTTTGGGATGACCCCACAAAAACCTACCCGGGCAAGGAAGGCCCGTTTATGGCCTTCGACGAATTCATTTCGTTACGTGAGTCGTGGTTGTGTGGGTGGAGACACCGCTATGAATACATGTTGACGGTTAAAGGATTGACACGGGTACACAAGACACCTGTTGTACAATCTTATCTGTCGCAAGCGAAGACTAAATGTACATGGGATGATCTTGATTGGTACGAGCAATGGCTTGTGTCACTCTATGGCGAAGAAGTGGTGAAGCGGTTTGGCAGCTGGGAAGTGGTTGACTCGTCTCTCATTCCTGTTGGGATGGTGCAATTGTTCAGGACCTCACGAATGAAGGTGGATCAATAAAAGGTGTGGGATTATGTATGAGAAGATTCAGAGACAATAGATACCTATTTAATTGTACTCCAAAGAAGAAGAAATCGGTCCTCATAAACTTATATTAGACAGCCAACACTAGTTAGCACCCTCAGTTGATTATACGAGACTGAGGGTGAGTATTTACATACACTCACAAACACACACAATAACTAACTGTACGATTAGATTAACGTCATTGTTATCTAGGTACAGTACAAAATAGAGTCGATTCTACGAGACTGAGGATTAATGTCATCGTTATCTAGTGGTCTGAATTTTAACAGGTTATGGGCTTTGGTCGACAATCACTATAGAACGTCGAACCAATAGGACCAGACCACTGAATAGTCTCACTGTTGATCTGATCTTATTTCATGTCATGTCGCGTATTTCATCTCTTTGTCTATTGTTCTCTCTACCTGCATTTCTGCATACCTCCACCATAATATGGCACCAGTCTCTGCCTCCTCACCTGCCCTGTCTACTGACGTGACCAACCCATCCATACCCAAGCACGTCATCCACCACCGATGGGGAGGCATGAAGTATAAATGCGCCAATGGCAACTTCTCCCTGTAAGGGTGACCTCTGGGGGTTGCGGCTAATCACACAACTGGCAGAGGGGAATTCAAAGAGAACTCATCTGAAGATCCCTCTGCCAGAGTCCAAGAAAATAAACATAAGTCACGTGTCTGGTGGCTGTGCTAGCCACTCCAGACTAAAAGTAAGTAATCAATGAAATAATGTAAGTATAGGAACACTGGAGAGAATAGATATAACAGAGGAAAGGAAAGGGAAAGGAAGTCCCCTGACATCACCCCCCTCTAGAGTGCGGCAACTCAATGCACGGGATAGAACAGGTCCTGGACTGCCTGATCGGTGGGGGAGACAGGGTAAATGCCTCAGATGGCATGGGGAGTGTTGGGGTGCATGCAATGGAACTCCCGAACCATGGCGGGTGCGTGGACATTGTCAGCAGGCTCCCAGGAGATGTCTTTGATACCGTAGCCTTTCCACTTGACCTTGTACT
>JAGGAT010000926.1:0-14539 GCA_017657195.1 Termitomyces sp. T70a | reverse complement strand
GGTTAATAGTATTTATACTTTTTGCACCCATTTGAGTGAGCAAGACGCAAACTTGAATAAAAACAATTAAAATAAAACTATTCATTGCATTTTGAAGTGAGAGATTTAGTGTAACTAAAGTCCCACGAAACTAGTGAATAGGAGCTTTGATACAACTACAGTCAAACCTCAGTGTAACTAGGTTGACTTGTGACTAACAGAGACTCCCATTTCGCATCACTGGTTGTTGGCCTTGGACTATGCTGTCCATAGGGCTTTGAAGTGAGCCTCAATATTTGCTCTATCAGTGTACTTCAGCATGCTCAATTCCTCCTCAGCATGTATGAGTCCCAAGTCTGATTTGGCATCATGTAACACAGTCAGGGAGCTCCATGCATTAGCAGCTAATCCATCCATTTTTATGCCTGCACCAATAGGGTTCACCATGTTCAGGGTGATTATGCTCCTGGCATAGGTGTTACGCTGGAGCCATTCCTCTGCCATGGGGTTAGCAGTGCCCCACATGTGGTGCTGGTGGGAGGAGCAGTTGTCAGGGACCTCACAACCTCTTTTTTGTTATTGTCAATGTCAGGTGGTGCTTGCGTGGGGTTCTTATTGGTGCTGGTAAAGTATTCAAAGAAGCCTTGGCTGCAGGCAGCCTTGGTCATGATAACCTTGAACGTTGTCCAGTTTAAGCCATCAAACCGGTGTTCAAACCCCCAAATAGGAATAAAAACTTAGATGTCAACCAGGGTCAACTAATATTGCATTTCCTTTATAAAGAACAACTTAAAAGATGGTTAACTTCAGGTTAAAGACACTATATTGGGGCTATGGAATTAAGGAATACAGGGGGGACGTACTAAAAGCACAAGGCAGAGGCATTGATGATATTTACATCAAGGGACCCTCCTGTCTGGTGGACATGGCACTGATAAGTCCCCAGTTTGGCTCAATGCATTTTAAGCCTTTTACACACCATTTAACACTAGGCCAAGGTGGCAAGACTCTAGCACTCCCCCACTGACAAGTCCCCCATCCAGTACCATTGCTGCTTTGCATCCAAGTACAACACCTACAAGTCATGGCAAGATACCTATGCACCAGCCAGCCTTGCTGCCTGCTCTATGGTAGGTCATAGGCATTACTGGCTTGCTGGCTCCCTTCTCCACAAGGTGCACTCCCATTAGGTCCAAACTCAATGCATCTAGGTCATGTGACACATCACGCCCTCTATCTGCATGTGCCACCCCTTGTCAAACTTTGACATCTGATGGATATCATGCCACCATCCTTGCATCTTGCCTCCACACTCCACTAGTAGTTGCTGCCATGAACAGTGGATTACCACTGGCCTTACTTTCCTCTTCAAGTCTAATTCCAACTATGCCTGTTTTTGACTTAATGATGACAGCTGACTAACAGCTGGCACTTTCTGTTACTGCCCCCATGTGCTACATTACAATCTAGCACACACCTTTGCCATAATCCTGTCACAAGACTGATGTCTTGCACATTACTTGGTGGCATGCCTTAGCTAGCTGCCTGCATGACCATTGTTGAATATCACTTCCCTTCATTATGGTATCATTAACAGTCCTTTACTTACATTTTCATTAGCAGTGACTATTAGAGTCATTGCTGACCCTTCACTAAGTTGTCATCTTCATTTACTATAAATACTTTATGTTTTGTTAGTAGCACATCATCCAATTGCACTGAGCATCTTTTACCCCACAATTCAGATCTCTCAAAGTTCACTTGAGATACTAAGCAATTAGCAGTCCCACTTTTCTCCTTCTGCATTAAATCTCTTAGTGCCTTCATTGCTCTACATCTTAATAGTACCATATGGATACACTCTCATTGCCAGCACCAATGCTTGCCACCTTGTGCTCTTGACATACATGCTTAGCAACAGTGGCTAGGTATTAGAAGCTTTGTAAGCTTATTGTGTTCCATCGACCATTTTCCAACTTCTAACCACCTGCTACTATTGGTGGCAATGTCTCTCCAACTCAACCTTACACATTAGGACCAAGTAACTGGGACCTGCCTAGGACTCCCTCTGCACTTCATGAGCCCAACATGAAACAAGGCTAAGTGCAGCTTACTAAGAAAGCAATTAGCTAAATTTGGGCACATCAGCACTATTGGAATCATCCTGAGGGGGATGCCCAAACTCAACATCTAAATCTTTGACAATAGACTGTAAATCTATGTCAACATAAAGATGGACTGAGAGATTGAAAAAAAATGTACCTCAGAAGAGACCTGAAGGCTATCAAGCAGAGATCTGGTCTAGTCAACATCAAAGGATACCAGGGCATGGTCCAGGCATCCCAAGTGCTTGGAAAGGAGCTTGTACATCTGGAGCATGATGTTGAGGCCAACAAGCTGTTGTTGAATAGCCAAATCCACAGCATAATAGTGTGCCTGAAGAGTAGGATGAGGAAGCAAGGCTCCATTCAAGGCTCCATTGTCAGTGAGCTGAACCACTTCAAGAGTTGTATCAACCTCACCCAAGAGTGCAAGGACAGCCTTGCTGCCATGCTTGTGGCTTGCTAAGCAGCCAAGATTAGTGAACAAGGCAGAAGAAGAGGGATGAGAAACAGGCTCACCAGCAGCTGGCAAAACCTTAAGCTTTTTAGGCTTAGGCTTGCCCTCAGAGTTGGCCTTCAGACAGGTAACAGTGAGTAAGAGCACATTGAGGCAAAGTGAGAGATTAGCAAAACAAGTAGCTAAAAACTTATATTAGCTTTGTATTTGCTGCCAAGCTTGGCAAAGGACAGACTAGACATCTTGACATCATGATCAACATGAGCTCAACATTGTTTCTGAGTCCCAAATAATTGAGTCAGCAGTGAGGCAGAAGAACAAAGGACCAAGTCCATACCTCCATGGCTTCCTTTTTATAGGCCTCTCAATTGTTCAACTTAGAACACCTTGATGTCAGGAACATCCTCTGCAAGCTGATGATCCAGGAGAGGCAGGATGACTGACAGTGCCTCAAACAAGCCCTTCTAATTAGTTAGACATGGAAAATCTGCCTGATCAACAAAATGCTGTAACAGGAATAAGAATAATAGTGTTTGTGTACTCACCAAGTTGGTGGTACCAGGGTAGCATGTGTGGTCACTATTTGATTCCAGAGAAGTCCTAGCAATGCTACAGATACCAATCACAGCAGAGGCAAAGAGCAGTAAATTAAGCATGGCTCATATTACCAAGCTCACATTGTGCTTGATGGATCTACAAAAGTTGGCAAAGGAATCTGGAGAAGACTTGTAAGAGGTGTTGGAAGTACCAGAAGGAGCCATGGTGGAGTCTTGAGGCATGAAACCATGCACTTTATATGGTGATGGTTGCACTCAGGAAATGTGGTGGAGAGAGACAAAATGTTTTCAGAAGTAAAATAAAATTTTCTATTTTACTGAAAAAGGAAAAACAGCTCTCTGAAATTGAGAAAGCAGGGCATGATCAGCAAAAGAGAGGATTGCTGTGTGTCTGGGTTGACTGAGGGCAGTTAGTAGTTAAGTGTGGGGGAGGTAATATAGTGGTCTCAGAAAAAAAACCAGCCTGAGGAAAAAAAATGTCAAAAAGATAATAAGGAATATTTTATTACATTGGTACAGACTGAAAACTGTAAATCTAGTACTGGCTGAAAACCATAAGCCAAAAACATCAAAAACCATAGACAAAAAAGACATACCTTGTAAAAAGAATCACTCAACCATGCAATAAAGAATGTCTGCAGTAAGCCAAGAGATACAAAAGTGATGACCAAAAATGCTGACTGAGCAAGTGTTAAAAACTGATCAGTGGCAGTGCTGGAAAGATCTGATGAGATCTTGGGGCTTTGACCCAAGATCATCAGATTAGCCATCACAGTGTTGTCACCCATCACTTGCACTGAACCAACAAAACCTCATACCTATTGAGACAACACCAATTCCCACAAAACCAACAACCATGCATACAAGCAACCCAAAGAGAGGAGGAGGCATGGAAAGGACAAGAGGAGGGGTATGGGGCAGACAGCAGAAAGAACAGCTGATGAGGAAGAAGATTTACCATGCTGAATACTGGGAAACTTGGTAACTAGCACCCAGACTCAGAAACAAGATAAACCAAGTATCCAGGTTGGTAACATCTCAAAGCCAGCACCAAATCATGCTAGTAGTATGCATGGTCTGTGCATGAGGAAGAGGGTATAAAAAGACAGGGTTTCAAAGAGAAAAAGCAAGCAATCAGCATGCCATAGCTCAGTGTCTCTAGAAAGCAGACTACTTAGGCTTAAGAGCACTTTAGATTGATTTCTTGGTGTCAGGTTCTGCTGACTATGGGGGCTTCCAACTGCAAGCGGGTCCTTACTAGGCGGACTCAATGTCTGAAGAAACAGCTCTGGACAGAGGACAGGGTTTCTGGAGGAAGTCCGGGATGGTGTGGGGTGCTCTGGGGATGCACAGAGTACTGGGGGGTGAGCGGGGTTCTGGGCAAAGTCTGGGGACAAGGGAAGTGACAAGGGAGTGTGCAGGAGCAAAAGAAAAAGAACCAGGAGACTGAGACAAAGTCTGGGAAACTGAGGCAAAGAGAGAGAGAGAGAGACTTAGAAAGACTGGGAGACTTGGAGAGGAAAAAGAAGTGGATTGGCAGACAATTAGACAGACAAGCTTGTATGAGACAGTAGGATGACAAAGTAATGGCAAAGGTAATATCAAGACTACTCTAATAGAGTGCTACCTACAGGTTTAAATAGTGAGGTCTGGGACCAGTTCGGGGAGGTTGAGTCCTGGGGGTGGCGATCAGGGTCGGTGCATGGGGCTGTGTATCCAAGGTACTAAATGGTGTCAGAGATGATCATGCGGGGCATTCAGGGGTGCTCGTGTAGGAAGCCAGATGATTGGTGGGTGGTCAGAGTCAGTAGGCTGGGCGAGTAGGTCAATTGGGGGATTTCAGTGTGAGGTGGGCACTGGAGTTGACAGGGGGTTGATGGGAGGTGTGTTGGGGTGTGATGGGAGGTGTGCTGGGGTGCTGGGGCTGATAGAAGGCATACTAGGGTGCCAGGGCTAATGGAGGGTGTGTCCCTTGGGTTGTTAGTGAGGGTTCTGTTGTCCCAGGGCAGTTGGGATGGTCTGGTGAGTGTCCAGGGCTTGGGACTAGTGCAGGTCATAACACTTGGTTTATTCATAGTAATAATACTACTTTGAACCAATTTTGAAGTGAATAAGTTTCATTCTAAAATAAATCAAATAAAAATTATAACAACCATTTTACAAAGTGTGTGAGTGCATAATATAAGCCCACCATAACTAGTGAAATAAAAAGTTTGCATTACACTAAAGCCTAATCCAATTATAGTTGAATTACTTTAACTAATAAAAACTATACATTTTGCATCACCATTATTATTCATCATTTATTTCTTGGTTCCAAGGTCTAGAGTAGATTTTCCTCTTCTGAAAGTATGCATGGGAGATATCTTCAATTCCTGAAGCTATGGTGACTGGTTATCTGGATAAAACTATTTGGAAACCCACTTTCTTCAATAAACCCAGAACGTGCTTGTATAGGCCATTGTAAGCATGGCAGATCTGAGATCTATCTGGATCCATTTGTCCATACACTGAATGCTTAGTAATCATTTGTTCTACTGAATTTATATAGAATGAAATGACTATTTTGTAGGAACTGATGTAATGGCTAAGACTAACCAAGACTGACCAAGAACCTAATGGTATGAGAGTTTGCTTATTTTCCATACTTAGAATAGTTAAAAAATTACATATTAAGTTGTCAACTTCAATATAAGTACAATAATTATTTTTTGGACATTTGTGGAAGGTGTCCAAGAATCTGCAAGCCAAACATGATTTAGTGGACATAGGTTTTTATGCCTTGCAGGCTTTTTGACCATACATGTCCAAACATGTCCAAAATTTACCATTGGAGTTAGAAGACACTACAAACAAAGTAAGTGTCAGTCTATTGATTGATTGATGAATGCTAATAAATATTATTAGTCAAACTTTAACGCATTACTACAAACAAAGTAAGTGTTAGTCTATTGATTTATTGATCAATGCTAATAAACATTGAATTCAGCTTATTAGTGGAACTCTGACAATACTGAGCTATTGATATACTAGATATATCATCATGTAAGTGACTTTTAAAGGTTTTGAGCTATTAAAATGCTTGAAAATTTATTTTTAAAACAACCAAGTATATATTGGCCTCTCTATTGATTAATTAATGTTAAAAATATTGGAGTTAGCTTATTAGTGAAACTTTGACAAGATTGGCCTATTGATATAATACATATATCATTATATAAGTAACTTTTAAAGCCTCCAGACTATTAAAATGCTTAAAAAATTGATAATTCAGGCAATCTTCAACTACTTTTTCTAAAGTCAACCTTCCAGTACTTCTGAAGATCAAAAACATCAAATTAGAGTCCAAAGCAGACTTCAACAGTTGCAAATGACTGATCCTCATTATTATGCACATAGAAACTTTAGATCTAATTCTGTGGTTGTGCCATTTCTTTACTTGGAATCTGGGGGTATGCCTGTTATAGGATCTGGAGGTATGAGTATGGAATCTAGGGGTATGCCTGCTATAAGATATGGAAGTATGGGTTCTAGAAGTATGGGATCTGGGGCTATGCCTGCTGCTGTTAATAATCCATTTGCTATTGTTATTCCTCAGACCCATTTGCCTGAAGGATAGAATGCCCCTTTACAAGATTCTATGCCTAAAATTGTGCCACCTCTACCTGCTCCTGCATCTGGAAGGAACAATAGGCCTGGAATAATACCACTTTTACCTGCTCTACCTCCTTCTATATATAGAGGCAATCAGGCTACTATTGCTCCACTTTCTGTAGATATACCACAAACTCTTCTGCCAGAATCACATGCCTATAATGGTACCACCCCTACTTGCTCTGGCATTTAGAAGAGTCAGAAATGCTCCTGTACAGAATCATATGCCACCTCCACCTGTTTCCACATTAGCAATCTAATAAGAGGAGCAAAGGCTAAGGCATATGGCTATGATTCAAGAACAAGAAAGACAACAGGAGCTGGCACAAGCAATAGTAGAGGAGCAACAAAGGGTCAGACATGAGGAGCAACAAAGGAAACAAAGAAAACAACAAGCATTGGCTACTTTGCACCAAGAAAGGCTGAGAGAGGGAGAAAGATTGAGACAACAGAAATTCAGAGTAGAGGTAAGGCAAAGCCAACTTTGAAAGCCTACCTTAACTAACAAAATTTGACAGTCTGTGTTGATAACCAAGACCTATAGCACATGAGTAAGTACCTCAGTCTCGTATACTCGACTGATTAGATTAATCCTACCTATAGCACAGGAGTAAGTACTATAGTAGGAAGACTGTAAGTAAATGAATGTTCATAGGTATGTATGTCACTCACCCTCAGTCGAGTATATGAGACTGAGGGTGATGTGGCCATATAGCTCGTATATATATATGTATTTAGTTGCATTCAGGGTAATAGTAATGAACATTACATCGACCCTTTCAATATGTTGTTTATGGTGTACCACTGGCGTCCAACAGTCTGTGAATCTCAATCCTGAGCACAGGCCTTGAAATGAGGTCAGAGCTCAAAGGATCTTACAAGGTTGGAGACAGCAACATTTAGCTCATCTTGAAGAGGATTTCAATGATTTGGATTCTCAGGAAGTAAAACAAGCTCAATTGGGTCTGACACAATCAAAAGAAAATCTGAGCTGAAGTTTACCAAGGAGTGGTTGATGCTGCAGCTGGAGATTGTCAGGTTCTGCTGACCTGGGGGCCTTTCCTAGTAAGCAATGACCTTATGAGGCACAAGCAAGTGCCAAACTACATAGATGTGGTGTCAAGAGCTCTGGAAGGCATTTTGGGGCATGAGGTGGTGAGGGGAGTAAGCTTCAGGGTTGAGGGACTTGCTCTGGGGTTGAGCTGAGGGTGGGGGGTTGAGTCGACAAAGAGGTTCTGGTGATGAGATGAAATTGGATTCTTAGAGTGTAGTGCATGCCAGTTGATGATGTGCATGCCAGAATAATAGATCAAGGCAAGCACAAAGGAAACTAAACAAGCACAAAGAGGAAATCAGACAGAAGTTTAGAAGAGCAGAGACATGGGTTGTTATTGTTAATATCAAGACTAAGGTACATGGGAACTACCTATGGTTCTTATATACTACTGGCAGGAAGGAATGTTGCCTAAGAAGAGTTCTGGGTAGATCCTGGGATTCTATGGGTGGCGGCAGGGTGGAGGGCAGCTATATTGAGGAGATTGTGTGGGTGGGCCATGAGATTGATGGCAGTTTGAGCATTTGGCAATTGGCGTGGTGCATGAGGGGTTCAAGTAATCTGCATGGTGGCTGGGAGGTCTTTGCAATGGCCTGGGATGATGCATAATGGCCCAGGGTAATGCGTGATGGCTCAGAGTGATGCATGATGGCCCAGAGTAATGCGTGATGGCTTGGGGAAGTACATGATAGCCTGGAGTGGCTTGCATAGCACTTTGAGTGCTGCCAACTTGTTTCCCCATAGTCACAATGGTGTCTTGTAGGCTATCTTTTCCTCTGACTCCTCATTCTTTACTTGTCTTTGCACACCTTCTGCTCTCTCTACTTGTCCATCTCTGGAGTTTCTTCCAAAAGCACCATCAATAAGGGTGGCTACAATAGTCATTACTTCAGACAAATCATATTTGTTGTCCTTGTGTCTGTTTCTAGCTGGCTCCCTGTAATGGCCATATTTTGCAAGTAACCTCTCCTCTATTACATCTGCAAATGCTGGGGTAAAGCATCCCATGAGCTTGTTACAAGCAACCCATTCCCCATAATATTTGCCAATTTCTTTGCTTCTGCTCTAAAGTTTCTAATAAGCAAGTGGATTTTTCCCCTCTTTGCAGCCAATGTACAGTGATGTCTCAATGAGACAGGTGCAGACAGTGTCATGTCCACCAAGGGGATATTGTACAACCCTTCCTTGTTCTGCAGCCTTTCCTCTTCCATCTCCCATCCTACTTCCACTTCCACTTTGCCATCATAATCAAGCTCCACCCCCAACTCCATTGTTCAACAAAAACACTATGAACTTGACACCCCTGCAACTGTCACCACCTTTGCACTTGAATACCTTTCCATTGTCTGCTCACAGTGCACACACATGTTCCTCTCCACTGTCAAGGGCCACCTGTTCAAAATTCTTCAACCAGTGCTTGGGCAGGAGAGGTACCAGGATCTCTGAGAGCAGATCAGGAAGATGTGGGTCAATGTGCCACAGTGGCTAAAAGTACACAAGGAGGAAGGCAAGGAAGATCAGGAGGAGGAGGGGAGCTGGATGTGGGTGGATATGTATGTGTGCATTGTTGATGAGGTGTGGGAGAGACTTGATGACAATATGCAGACTGCAATGGAGGATGGTAGGATAGCCCTTGAAGAGCTTGTGAGGATGGACAAGAAGACAGGATTGGATGTGCTGCCTTGGTGGATTGCACAGCCTTATTTTAGGCCTCTGCCTGTTCCTGTAGTAGGGAACAAGGGAAAAGGTTTGTCCTCAATCCTTTATCCTTGCATTTAAGATTATACAGCACCTTTTCTTAGAACCTGCTTTGGAGACAAGGAAGGAAAAGGAGCTGTTGCATGATTTGACAAACTCAAACTCAAACTTGCCTGACTCAGGTCCACCTCCTTCTTGAACAGTCTTACTGCTCAACTAATTTCACACATAATATGTATCTAGGTTGTATTCCTGCACAACAATCCCTGCCCAAAGAGACTGACCTAGATGGCAAGGGGAATAGTGATACAATTGTGAAGAGGGTGAGGATTGGTGACATGTAGTCAGGTGAGAGAGGGGAGGCATGAACTATATTACTCTTTTGCCCAATTTTTATGTGGTGGTGGCCTGTTGTGGTGTAGGTTAGAGGGTGTGGATGTGGGTAGGAGTGATCAAAAGGTGACAGAGGTCCTGGAGATACTGCAACAACAAAAAAAGACTGTTAGTAGTGTAGAAATCAATAAAAGGATCAGCTTACACAGTGGGGAGAGTCTACAAGCTCTTTGGGACATGCCCAAGTTACAGAATTGCATGGAATGGTAGTGTCATTGAGGCAGCAGGAAGTTTTCACCTAGCTAGGAAAGTAAAAGTAAAATTCATGATCAATACTTACATTGCATGAAGGACTATCTGGAAGCCAAGAACGGCAAAGTCTGTCCTGGGTAATTGAAAATCAAGTCATATTTCTACCTAACCTCTTGACAGGAGTGAGTGCCACAGCATATGTAAATCACAGTTACAAGACAATGAAAAACAGTTTTGTCTACAGTCTCATTAATTCCTTGAGAAACTGAAAGTTTAAGAGCCTTGATCAGAAGGATCATCTATAAAGCCCAAGGCTTACTGATTGTTGAGGGAGGTGGTCCATATCTGACTCTGCCAAGGTCCCATCCATGCAGGAGCTTTTTCTTCCCTTCTTCATCTCAGATGCAGGTTGTGGGTAGAAAAACATGCTGTACAGTCGCCAATAAGCTAGAAGCCAAGACTGAGGATCAAGGGAACACCTTTTCCTTTCTTCACCCCAGACACAGAAAAGGCACACACAAAGGCCTAAAATACAGTTGAGAAAGTCATCATGAGAAGACATCCATCCCCATCTGTCACAATCCAGGCAAAAGCCTTGCACTCATTTGGCATGTATTTGTCTAAGTACTTCTTTGATATAACAGGATTGTGGCCTGCCTTCACCATCCACCGGCTCAAGATGGTTTTATTCACCATCACTACTGATCTTTCATTGCACCCAATGACTGTCAATGTCTCCAACAGACATGGATTAATGTTCTAAAAGTATTCTGTCTTACTCTCCTCTCATTACCATCAAAGGGGATGGGCTGCTGCGACGCACAGCAAACCCAAGGTCTACCAGTGCAATTTGTCACATGATGAAAGTATATGGTGTGCAACACAGATGCCTGGCATAATCACATGATGTTGATACAACAGAGTCTCAATCAAGACTAAACTGAAAAATTATATAACATTCAAAAATCTACAATAATACATGGGTAATTGCTGAAAGCTGTAAGCAACATGTAGCAAATAACAGCCAAAAACTGTAAGCTGGATTTACCTCAGTACTGTAAAAAGAAAGGCCATGTTTAACAATGCCCAACACCAGCCAATGGATTGCAGGAAGTCAAGGTCCAAAGAAAGTGCCTAATCGGTAATATCTGAAGATGCTGGGGGTGGGATTGATTTGGGATCAGAGATCAATAATCAATGATCATGGTCCAAGATCATGGATCACAGATTTTGACTTGAGATCATTGATCACAGATTAATGGTCTGGGATCAAACAATCACATTTGTCATCACAGCCTCTGTTCCACCAAAAGTAAAATGTCTTGTATGTTCCCTCCATGCACTATTCTCAGCGCCAATGCTACCAAAACGCAAATGGACATAACAGGAAGGACAAGGTATAGAGAGGAAGGAGAAGGATAGGGACTAAAGGTGTAAAGAGCAGCTGTGGAGACCAGGATCAATACAATGTGGAATGGGCTGAGACCTTTACAAAGCATGAACAACCTGTGTTCTGAGACACAATAGTACCTGAGTAAAACAATGGCCCAGGCATGGGAAAAAGGTATAAAGGGAGGAGGTTTTGGGGGACAATGGGCAAGGAATCTAATTGCCACAGTATGGTGTTCCCAGTGAGTGGACTACTTAGGCTTAGGAGCACTAAATTACTTTGGGTATTTTGGTATCAATGGACCATTTGCAGCCAATTGTGAGTGAACTCAGGTTTTCTCTTAATTAAAACCAATAAATCTATATTTTGTTACATTTTAAAGTGTGCAATAAGTGTTACTAAAGCTCCACAAACTTGTGAAGTAGTTTTGCAGTAATAAAAGTTGACTTTAAATTATCATTATAAAGTCAATCTACCTACAGCAAATACTGCATTTCACATCATCTGGAGCCCACCACAAGGGGCTTTTTGTTGCACAAATTAAACAGGGTTTCTGAAAGGAATCCCACCAAAAAAGACTATACCATGGTTTGGGAAAGTGTGTGATGGTGGCATGCTGCAGGTGGGGCATATGAAGGGGGCATGGTTGGTGGGCATTAGGGGTCCTGGGGATGGTCCTGGGGGAGGTCAGGTTCCAGAAAAGTGGTGCTGGGGGTGTGCAGGTCATGACAGAGATGAGGAATTGCATAGACAATGCCACTAGATAGTTCTCTCCTCTTCTCATACTGGAAGTGAACAATACATGCAGCAATTATTCCAGGACTCTATGGCTATTTGCAGGCATTTTCACAAACCTGATCATTTCATTACTATGACTCCAAATCCAAAGTGGCCTGAAATTGAAGAGGCTCTCTTGAAGAAACCTATGGTCAATGGAAAGAGGAAAACAGCTTTTGATCAACCAGACATTGTTGCTAGAGTACTTAAACTCAAGAAAATGCTCCCTTGAAGAACATCAAAAATGGTCTCTTTGGAAACTGTGTAGCTTCTGTTCATACCATTGAACTCTTAAAGAGAGGACTTCCACACATACATATCTTGATCTTTGTTCACCACCATGACAAGATCAAAGATGCAGCTCATGTGGATACCATTGTCTCTGCTCAAATTCCTGATCCAGTGGCTCAGCCACAATTGTACCAGGTATTGGCTTTGCTTGAATCTTCAATTTAGTGACTTACCTTGGTTATTAGGTTGTACTACAAATATGGTCTATAGTCCATGTGGAGCAGCTCACCCTACTGCCAAATGCATGGTAGATGGCAAATGTTCCAAGAGATATCCCAAGGAGTTCCAAGAAGCTATACAGTATGGTCATAATGGCTATCCTCAATATGCCAGACCTAACAATGGCCACTCCTTTGAAAAGCATGGTCATCATTATGACAATTGTGGTGTTGTTCCATACAATCCATATCTCTCAGCCAAATTCCAATGCCACATCAATGTGGAAGTCTGTGCTTCAGTGGATGCAATCAAGTACATTCACAAGTACATCTATAAAGGTCATGATAGGACAACTTTGGAGGTTGCCAAAGATGAGAGGGATGAAATCAAGGAACACTTGGATGCTAGATATATTTCTGCACCAGAAGCCTGCTGGCATATCTTTGAATTTAACATGCATGCTGAACATTCTCCAGTATACTGGTTGCCTGTGCACTTGGAAAACCAGCATGAAGTCTATTTCCAGGATGATCAACCAATAGCATTGGTGGCTGCCAGAAACAATGCAGACAAAACTGCACTTACTGCTTGGTTGAAGCCAATACTAGGTTTTCCAACAATGACACCACCTATCAGAACTTTCCAACCAAGTTTGTTTATGAAGCATCCAAAAGGACTTGGAAGGAGAGGCAGAGAGGTACAGCCATTGGGAGAATGTATTTTGCTTCACCAAGACAAGAAGAAAGGTTCTACCTTGGGATGCTCTTGACTGTTGCAACCAATGCAACATCATGGGCTGACCTCAGAACAGTCAATAGCCACACCTATCCAACTTATCAGGAGACATGCAAGGCTCTAGGTCTTTTGGAGAATGATGCAGAATGGAGGCAATGTCTCACTGAAGCTGCTCCAATCCAACTAGGATCAGCTCTCAAACAGCTGTTTTGCACTATCCTATTTCACTGTGGTCCTGCTACTTCAGAGGCTCTATGAGATGAATCCAAGCACTCTATCTGTGACAATCTTTGACACAGATCAGAACATACAAGGCAATATAGCCACAGAGTCTTTACCAATGAAGATGTTTATAACTATGGCCTTTATCTCATCAATGACACCTTGATGAATTTTAGCAAAACTCTGAAAGACTTTCCCAATATGCCAGAAGCTCAACAAGTTTGGAATATAATTCCAGGTAATTGGCCTTTGCATAAGAGATTAACTTGAATACTGATCAAATAATTCTTCCAGGCAATAGGCTTTTAGAGGATGAGACCAGTTATGATGTTGAAGAGCTGAAATGAAGGGTAGAGGACAACAAGGCAAAGTCCATGTGGCACAACTGGAGACTTTCAATGCTGTCATGGACTCTGTGAACAACAATTTGGGCAAGATGATATTCATTTACAGTGCAGGAGGATGTGCCTAGGAGGCAGGTGGCTTCCCCCTCTTTAGCTATTTTTATATTCTCTGGGATTATTTGGTTCTCCAAGTTGGATTTCCATGTCATTAGTAGTAATATTCAGTGGTCTATAGTCCCTACTGACACTGATCTTTGGTATGTTGAACCTTACTCCTGAGGCCCAGCACCACTTTTTCTGTATTGTAGTCAAATCATGAAAACTATCTTTTTCATATAGGTATACAGTTGTATCATCTGCAAAGAGTGTTGTAATCAGCCTCTCTATGTTTTCTCCTAAGATGATGCCTCTTAGGAAGAAGTCTCTTATCATCTTGGCAAGGGATTCAATAGCAATATTGATACGGAGCGAATCTCACTCCAGCCCGAACTGAGCAAATAAATATTACTTCGTCTATAGTATTACATGCATAAAA
>JAGGAT010000925.1:0-14561 GCA_017657195.1 Termitomyces sp. T70a | reverse complement strand
GATCAGTAATCTCGAAAATGAACTAAAAGAAGCCAAGAGGCGCTTGAACTGGAGGTAAAAGTAACTATCGACGTCTTTTCCACTTGTGTGTCGCTTGACACTTAACCTGTAGGCTTACAAAGTTCTTTCACGTTACTTCTTTCGTATCTTCTTCGTTCTTCCAAAAATCTTGGTCTTCTGCCTTTCCTGCTTCTTCTTCGTATATTGCCATCAGAGAGTTGTACCCGAATCTTTGCACGATACAGTGTAGTAACATTCCTTAGCAAACAGGTCTAGCAATCGGAGTCCTTCATAGATTAGGTGAATATTAAGGACAAAGTTGCGAATACATATTATCAAGGTGCTGCTGAAGTTTGAGGGCCATCAGACGAGTAATGCACTGAGTACATAACTCTTAATTACCAACTCTGCTGCAACTCATTTATACTTTTTTAAACTTTGAATACATTCTGGTTGTCAATAGTTTAATTACTTTTGAAGTAGCTTTCTACAATTATCTTATAAATACTATACATAGTTACTACAAACAAATCTACCCATTTTGACCTAGCATTGTACATTTTATCTTTTGCTCTCTCTTATGACATTATCAGCACCAACTATGGATGCACTCTTGCTAAGTCTAACTACAAGGGACAATTTAATGCCAAAATTTGTGTGACAAAAGTGTGACTGTCACACAAATAATAACCATTATCTCATTTCTCACATACTAGGTTGTGAGGCCATCTGCTTCTGTGATTTATGAGCCCTTAATTTGGTCTATTTGTTTGTATTTGTTTGTCTATTTTTTTGCCTTTGTGATTTTTAAGCCCCTAATTTAGTCTATTTGCTTGTATTTATTTATTTGTTTTTTGCCTCGATGATTTTTGAGCCTATAATTTAGTCTATTTGTTTGTATTTGTCTGTTTGTTTGTTTTACTCTGATGGTGGGCACTTGATCAAAAAAGCAGTTATCAAGTTTTTAGAAATAGTGTTTGATTTGGTTGTCAAGATAATTGCGATTTTATTTTTCAAACATGAGTTTAAATGTGGCTGTGCAAACTTATTATAGAAGGAGATTTCCACAGAGTTATTTATTTGTATTTGCTTGTCCTTCTTTTTTTTTTCCAGATAGTTTGATAGACTATGAGTCAAAAAAGCTGATGGCAAGTTTTCAGACTCAATACCTTACTGGTTGTCAAGATATTACAGATTTTGTTTTTCAAACATAAGTTTGAATGTGGCTGTGCAAAACTTGAAAGAATTTTTCAGAGTTTTCTACTGTATGAAAAATCATGGAAAAAATTGAAAAACCTCTAAGGCTGATGTGGATGAACATAAAATTTTTTAACACAGAATAGATCTGAGATATTTCTGGCCCACAATTCCAGGGACAAAGAAATTTTTAGATAGCATATATAATTAGCAAAGACAATGCTAGTTGATTTTGTAATGAGACTGTGTTCAAAATGAAATGTAAAAGTGATATGATAATTATCCTTTGAAAACAAAAAGTGCTTTGAGTGTTATGAAATAATTGCGAAGTATTGCATAATTGGCCATTGAGGTATCAATAATTGACGTGAAAGGATTGCCATAATATTTTGCTTGCTATGTCAAGCAGTTTCTTTCTTGAAAGCATGACCCTGAATCTCTTTTATGCTCTGGTTTATAGAGAAGGATATTCCATCTGTAGATATCACTGGGTAAAAGATAATATAATAGTTTTTGAATGTGTGGCTCATGCCATCAAAGGCTTTACCAAGCTAAAAAATAGTCAGTTAATTTTGACTGAATTAACTAATACTAATTTGCTAACATGATATTTCCATGCTTGGTGCCCAAGCTTTTTTTTGAGCTGACAAAATTCAACATTATATAAAAAGATATAATACAATGTACATATATATTTCATATACACCTCTGGATATAATAATATTGATGGCAGAATGTTATTATTAGATTGAGTTGTTGGCATGACACTAAAAAATAGTAAGAAATGATCATCAGTACTGTTAATAATTTACCTAGTTATCATTTGCACAAGTAAAGGGTGACCTGTTTGAATTCAAACAAGGCATTAAGTACCAAAAAATGTTTTTTTTTTATTTTGGATAGAGAAGAGAATAACATCACAAGTTTGATCCATGAATAAAAGAAAGAAACTTTATCATTGACAAAAACTTTGTTGAAGATATACACATTTAGAAATATGTGCTTTAGAAGCACTGTTAGTCATTATGTGTTTATTGATTTATTCATGGCCAGCGAACTCAAATTCAAGAGGCTTGCAGATTAGATTGATTGTGGTGATTTTCCTTGTAAGTCAATCTCCTGTCCTGCTAATTTAGTTCTCATTTTTCTTGATTTAAGCTGTTGATATTCTCTTTCTTAGAAGGCCTATAATTTTGTATTCTATGTTACCGACTTAGTACTATGTATTAAGCGTTTTGATGAGCAAACTGATGGTCATGCGCTGAGTGATGTGACACATGTTTGTATACATTGTTTCTGTATAAAATTGTGACATTTTTTGATTGCATGTTTCTTGAGAAATATTGTAAGTTATCCCAATCTGTGTTTTTCTAGAAGAACAAAGAATGTTTCTCGAGATACAACACATGAACATAACAAAGGTTTTTTGAGAAACACATGCTGAAACATATCACGTGTTTCTCAAGAAAACCATTGAGAACATTTCAATTATTTTGATTATTTTTTCTTCAGATAAAACATGGAAAAATTTATAATTCTACCAAGAATACATCGAGAGAATATTTGATATATTTTCTGAAGTTTTCTAACACAATATTTAGCATGTTTCTTGGAAAAAAGGTGCCAGAAATTAAAAAGCATATTTCTGACACCTTTTTCTCAGGAAACACGCTACATTTCCTGAAGTGCTGCTCTATTTCTAGCAACCCAGCTACAATTCTGCAAAAAATCAAGGTCTGTTTACCTGTCAGCATTGGGGTCTCGCTCTGGCTTGTGACTAATGGTGCTTCCAAGGCACGTGCTTCCAATCAATAAACACGTAATGACTAACAGTGCTTCTAAAGCACATGTTTCTAAATGTGTATATCTTCAACAAAGTTTTTGTCAATGATAAAGTTTCTTTCTTTTATTTATGGATCAAACTTATGATGCTATTCTCTTCTCTATCCAAAATAAGAAAAACATTTTTTGGTACTTAATGCCTTGTCTGAATCTAAACAGGTCACCCTTTACTTGTGCAAATGACAACCAGGTAAATTATTAACAGTACTGACAATCATTTCTTACTATTTCTTAGTGTCATGCCAACAACTCAATCCAATAATAACATTCTGCCATCAATATTATTATATTCAGTGGTGTATATAAAATATGTATGTACATTGTATTATATCCTTTTATATGATGTTGAATTTTGTCAGCTCAAAAGAAAGCTTGGGCACCAAGCATGGAAGTATCATGTTAGCAGATTAGTATTAGTTAATTCAGTCAAAATTGACTGACTATTTTTTAGCTTGGTAAAGCCCTTGAAAGCATGAGCCACACATTCAAAAACTATTATATTATTTTTTACCCAGTGTCACAACCCGCACTAATTCGAGCCATCACGCATCATCCTGGGCCATTATGCACCTCCCCGAGCCATCACACATTATTCCAAGCCATCATGCACCTCCCCAAGCTATTATGCATTATCCCAGGCCATCACACACTTCCCCAAGCCATCACGCATCATCCTGGACTATCACACACTCCCCTGAGCCATCACACATCACCCCAAAGCATCACAAAAACCCCCTGGCCCATTAGCAGATCACTCAATCCCCACATGGGCCATTTAGCCATCACGCATCACACTACTCGCTGAATGCTTGAACTGCTGCCAATTTTGTGGTCCTCCCATGTGATCTTCTCAATACAGCTGCTCTCCATTCTACTGCCACCCATAGAATCCCAGAATCTGCCCCGGAACTCTTCTGAGACCACACCCCTTTTACCCATAGTATATAAAGACCATAGGCAGCTTCCATGTACTTGTCAGGGCCAGCTCCGGTTCTCCGAGCTCGCAGTTCTATTCCCAAGCACCAACACTATGCCGCCGGATCTTCCCTGGCACCCTCCTGTCAGTCATAGTCAGCCCTGGTGAGTCATGATTGGACATTTATTCCGTATTAGTATTATTATTTGTTATCTCGGCCTCCACCTTGTTAGATACTATTACATACCGCCCACTGTTTAGTCAGTAGTTGTTAGTCAAACGGCCTGAGTGGGTCGCCTACCCTTAGGTAGGCTTGTAGTATATAAGAGGTCCTGAGGATAGAATATCCTCAGACCTAACAATAGCAGTGTTCAACAGTTTTACCCAAGGTTCGCTCCTGTAAGCTCATCTCACAAGCTACCTCTGTTCTCATGCCCTTCTTGCCCATTGCTTGCTCCTTGCCCACCTTATTAGCTTGCTTGGCCCTTGCCATTTGCTCAGGGAGTAGTTAGTAAGTAGCATTCACGTAGATAACTTTCTGTCTGAAATCTTTTTGTGCTTGCTTCTGTCTCTTCCATGCTTGCCTTAGTTATTGTTCTGGCATGCACATTATTGACTGGCATGTACTTTGCTTACTTAAAACTGCTCCCATCTTATTTCTGGGATTTCCCCCATTGACTCAACCACTCGCCCAATCCTGGAGTAAGCCCACCACCTCCAGGACTCACTCCACACCTGTTTTGTGCCCCAGAACTCATCCTGGAGCTCTCAACCCCACGTTTACATAGTTCAGCACTCATTTGTACCTCGTAAAGTCATTGCTTGCTAGGAAAGGCCCCCAGATCAGCAGAACCTGACATAATATTAAGACTCTTTCTTACATTGCTTTCAATGGCTATGTACATGCAAAACTACTACTCCCTGGAATACCAAGTTGATCTGTACGGATGCCTGGTACCCAACTACTACCCCACCCAAACCCCCCAGCCCCTCTACCTGCCAACCCCATATGAACAATACCCCATCTACTGATATTGGGCACCAGACTATGCCCAGAATAGTTATGGTCCCTTGATAAGCCAGGGACCACCCCCAAACCTCATGTCAACACACACAAACAATGGGTCTCACTTCTGCACCTTGCCCAGCAGCTTTCCAAAGACCCCACCCTACCTCAATGGGTCCCACCTAGTACCCTTTGCCCCAACCCCCTACTATGGCTACTAACCCCCCATGAACACCCCTGCTCCAAGCCCTGACCCCGCCCTGAGCCCTGATCCCAATATCACCCCACTGCGGCGCCTCCCGCTAGGACACCCCCCTCACCCCTGGGACAATGCCGACAAGCTGGGGCCTACAATCAGCAACGTGACAAAATTCTCTGGATCCTTCAAATAATCCCAGAAGACTTCATTTGATGGACCCAGGCCCTACTTATGGACTTAGGACAGGACAACTTTAAAGGCTCCCCTGAGGATTGGGCCAACTGCCTGGTTGATTTCCAAGAATGCCTGCTTGTGGGCACCCTCTCAGACCAGGTAAAACTAACCTTCCAGTGTAACACAGTACTCTGGGAGGAGTACCAGGCCCTGATTGAAGAAATCCACATTTCACCCTTGCTGCGACCTTTTGACAACCCCACAAACGCTGGCCACTCCTTCCATATCCAATGAGGAGACCCTCCAGCACCCAATCCCACCCCAGAGCAACAACAACGGGAAGAGTGCCAGGCCACCTCAAACATTCTGCATACCCTCAACCTGGTGGGAGGTCTATTTGACCAGCCCACTGCATGCACGGTAGGACTCTCCACCTGCTGCTGAGCTAACTCCATCCCTAGCTCCTATGAAACTTGGGGACGCTCCACCGCCCCCCCAGAGCCTCTCAGTGCACCTCAAAACATGTGGCCACTCCCACCACCTCCTCTCCCTGGAACTCAACCTGACAGCGCCAGTTCCGACAACACCCTCCAGTACATTGACAGGACTGCTCAAGATGCTCCTCATCCTTGGGAACGACCCCCTCAGGGCCCCACACCCTTGGCCATGTACCCACAAAATCAAAACCCCTGACAGGAAGTGCCACTACACTTTAAGCCTTGCCAACCCCCCGCAGAGGCCTGACCCACTCTCCCCCAAGGACCCTTCTATTGCCAAGGCCCCCAATGACCTCCAAGACCACCCCCACTGCCGCCACCCCCACCCTCTAGAGGCTCCCATGACCTGCCACCCCCGGACCAACTCCCACCCCCTGCCTGGGCCCCTGGACCACCCTCCAGAGGACTTGCACCTCCCTGGAACAGTGGACCCCCTGACTACGGACCCCCCAGCAGATTCTCCAGAGGATGGGGACCCATTCTCAGCGCTTTCCCTTCACCTGGAGGGGGGGGTAACCACTATTACTACTATTACCAGGCAGGGCCATTGCCCCATAACATAATAGCACAGGATGATGTGCAGTGATGCGCCCAAAATTTAGCTAATTGCTTTCCTAGTAAGCTGCACTTAGCCTTGTTTTGCGTTGGGCTTGCGAAGTGTCGAGGAAGTCCTGGGCAGGTCCCAGTTACTTGATCCTAGAGTGTGAGGTAAAGTGGAGAGGGATGTTGCTGTCGATTGATGGCAGGCGGTAAGAGTTTAAGAGGGACGGTAGATGATACGTAATAAGCTTATAAAGCTTCTAATCTTTACTGTTGGCGCTAAGAGGTGGCAAGCGTTGGCACCAATGACAAGGGTGTACCTGTATGGTACTGTTCAAGACATGGAACAAAGGCCGCACTGAGAACCTTTGTCAGAAATGGAGTAGGGCGGAGTCGCTAATTGCTTAGCGCCTCGAGGAAGCTCTTAGAGATCTGAACTTGGGTGTGAAGGTGCTGGGTGTAATTTGATGATTCTCTACTAACAAATAGTAAGGTTTTTATAGTAAGTAATGGCGGCAACCTAGTGAAGGGTCGGCAACAACTCTAATAGTCGCCGCTAATGAAATGTAAGTGAAAGGTCCAATAATAAGACTATAAAGAAGGTAAATGATATCTAGGCAAGGGTGGGTGCTAAATTGTAATGTGGCGTGTGGTGGCGGTGACTGAAAGTGCCAGCTGTTGATCATCTGTCATCGTTGAGTCAAATATGGACATATTCCAACTCAAAGAGGAAGGCCAAGCCGGCGGTGAGCTGCCAATGGCAGCGGGGAATGCTGGCGGAGTGTGGAGCCTGTATGCAGGGGTGATGGCGTGGTTTTCATTAATCATTCCAATGGGGGCGGCACGTGCAGGTAGGGGTCGTGATGCGTCACGTGACCGGGACATGTTGAGTTTGGAGGTAGTGGGATGCTCCTTGTGGAGAGGAGAGCCTGCGAGCTGGTGATGTCCGTGACTTCCTGGGGAGCAGGCGGCAAGGCTAACTGTCACGTGAGTAGTTTTACCGTTGCCTGTAGATGTTGTAGTTGGCTGCGAGAATGCGTTGGTGCTGCATGGGGGACTTGCTCGTAGGGGGCTGCTGGAGTCTTGCCGCCTTGGGTCAGTACTGGTGCGTTAAAGGCTTAAAATGTGTTGGGCTAAACCGGGGGCTCATCAGCGGGATGCCATGGCCCAGGAAGGACAGCCTGACATCCAGAAACCTGAGACCTTCAATAGCCAAGACCCATGGAAGTAGCGCACCTTTCTGATACAGTGTCTTAATATGTTTTAGGCAAAACCGCTAACCTTCCAAATAAAAAGCTCCTGCATCACCTTTGCTGCATCATATCTTCAAGGAATCACCTTCGAACACTACATGGCCTGCTCCAGTACAACTCCAACAACCCTGTACTCTTGAATTGGCAGGCCTTTGTCAACAAATTCTCCAACAAGTTTGGCATCTTCAACATGGTGGCCAAGATGGAAGATAGTCTCTTCAACCTCCACATGCGGACCAAAAAACGGTTTACTACATTCATTGTACATTTTGAAAAAGAGGCTTACAAGACAGGCTGGAACTTTAATGCTCTCTGGTATGCGCTCCACCACACCTTCCTGCAACGCATCAAGGACATCTTCCAGCTCACCCCAAAGCAACTGACCTGGTGTAGCTAATGACCTTGGTAAATAACTCAGCTTGCTATTTAGATAAGAGGCCAATAATTTTGTCATTCTTTCTTCTGAGCACTTGGTAGCTTGATAGGCAGCCAGGTATGCATTTCTTAACTCTTGCGTTTTGAATGCCCCATCCCTTACACTGTATCCTTTTATCTAGTATCCTTCCTCCAAACTCCCTTTTACTAGTACCGCTGCCTCTCCTTGCTCTCCTCCCTCTTTTGTATGTAGGTAGTGCCATTTGCTTTTCAGTGTTTGGATTTTTGATGGTGATTATAGCGCTTCCATCTTTCAGGTTCTGTACATTACTCTCCATTAATATATCAAATGGTCTGCCTAACAGTACCATGTACGCCGGCTTGGTGAAAATGTGCACTTGCAGGAACACTGTGAATCCTTCTGCAAACTTGAATGGTACATTCCTAGCTAACCCCACTGACTTGTTGACCTGCTAATTCACGCTTTCCATACGCAGCCTTATATCAGGATCCCAGGTAAGCCCTAGTCCTTGTGCCTTTTCAAACAACATGCATACTATTTGCAAGCCACTGTTTAGGATTGCCTCGACCTTATCTCTCCTGTTAACTTGTGGGTATAATGACCATAATACTTGTAAGTTTCTTGCTACATAAACCACCATAGACTTTTCTCCTTCTGGTAGAGCCTCTAGGTATGTAGCCACGCAATTGTCAGGGGACACTCCTGTGCCTCCTGTTCTCTCTCTTTTTTCCCTTTCTTATCTCTTCTTTCCAGTGTTTCCATACTTACATTTATTCTACTGATTTACTTACTTTTAGTCTGGGTTGGCTAGTGGCTGTATGCTTTGTCAGCATGCATCCCAGCAGCTGCTGACAAAGCACAGGCCCCAGCAGTCCTTTATGTAATCAGGTCACATGACTTCTGCCACTGCTCCAGCAGTCCTTTACATAATCTGGTCATATGACTTTTAACACTATTTTTGGACTCTTGGCTCTGGGGAATCTTAGACTTGTTCTCTTTGGATTCCTTTCTGCCAGTTGTGTGATTAGCCACAATCTCCAGAGGTCGCCCTTACAGCAATCTCTGTGTATTACTGCCCCTACAGATATGCCTTCCTGCTCGTTATCAGCAATGTAGTACGTAGTGGGAGGTAAATCATCAATATTAACTGTCTTCATAATTTTGACACCTGCTCCTTCTTGCTGTTGTACTGACACCCAAGGCGCTTCTGGTTGCCTATAAGTTCTTTCTTTACTTGTTAATTTGTCAAGAGCTTCGCTTACTCCTTGAAGCTTAAGCAGCTCCCTCGTTTTCATCATTATGGAGGTGTCCAAGATAGCATTGGCAACCGTCTCTGATGGTGCCTGTTTCTACAATGTTGGTTTCCCTCCTATAATGACCCCGTTGGTGGTCTGTTCCCAGTTTACTGCCGGCACTCTCTCAAATGGTAACTCTGCAAACTTAACCCTCTTTTTTCCTTTATTTTCTTCCCTAGCTTTCCAAGAATTTGTCTTTTCTCTCTCCAGCACTGAGGCTCCTTCTGAAGGTGTGTTTACTTCCTTTTTTTTTCCTTTGTGCCTTCATTGAGTCCATCAAAAATCCTTTGCATTGTGCAGTTGTACCTTGTCTATATTTGCTGTACTATGCATCTGGATAAAGGCTGCACACAATTCCTGGAACTCTTCTTTTATGCCATCCTTTTCCTGGAACAACCGCTCAATCATGTCATCTCTCCAATTATGGAGCGCATTAGTGAAGACTGAGTATGTCTGATTCTTGCTCTCTACTTGCCCCCCGCTAACTGTACTTGTACTCCAGTTGTAGAAAAATTCTGCCTTCTGATCTGCTACCAACTCAATCCTATCTTTTGGGGAAATTGTCATGGGCTCAGGTGGCACAGAGTTGCCATTCTTTAATCGTGGTTTCTCATCTACCAGGATAAGCTTCCCCTCTGCTACTTGTCTCTTCATATGCAGACAATTGTAGTGGTGGTGGCTAGGCTCCCAGCAGTGGAAGCATCTCCCAAGACTCCCTCCTGCTTGGTTTACATTACTGTATAATGCTTGTGCAGCATGTACCGTGTTAGGGCACGTACTAAATGCTTGAGTCATGGACCTCAATTCCTATTGCAGGGTCTGCTGGAGCATCTATGTGTAACTTTTAAATTCCTTCTCCATTGCCATTACAGAGTCCTGGAGATTAGACATGACTTCTTCTGTCTCCAGCTGCTCGGTCTTGACTTTGGTGGTGTTGTGGGTTGGTTTTTCAATTACTCTATCAAAGTCCTTGGTATTTCTATCTAAGGCATCTTCCAAGAGTAACTGTATGACTTCTATTATTTCATCTAGTTCATACTTATTATCTTTATGCCTTTTTCTGGTGGGGCTTGCATGATGTCCATAGATTTGTAGCACTCGTAGTAAGATTAATTCTGCAAACAATGGTTTGAAACATTTGAGGAACTTGTGTACTAGCTGCCCATTCCCATAGACTCCTTTGTCATCTATCAGTTGGGTGGCTTGTACCCTAAACTTTTGGATGAACGCATTGATCTCTGGCCCATCTTCTGTACCTATTCTGGTGTACATTCTGCAAATCTTCTCCAAAGCTGTAACACTTCCAGCCCCATCAAGTGCTTCTGGGTACGACTTAACTATTTCATTTGTGAATTCGTCCCAGCTGGCATTGTTGTTTTTGAATGTCTTAAATCCTCTCCATTCCATCTCTGTTTGCACGTCAACATAGTCTAATATTTTATTCTTTCTTTCTTTTGCTTCTCCTATCTCTGCAATGGTAAATATAGTTTCCATTCTTTTCATAAACCTTCTCACTTCTTCTGGTTCTTGGTGCTCAAACTTTGGCACATCTTAGCTTGATGCCAGTGGTCATCCTCATTGTTGCCCTTTGTTCATGGTCTTTGGTGTTTTAGTGGTTGTGGTCTGTTGCATAGAGTTTTGCAAACTGTTTTGAGTTGTGCTTTTGGGATGATCCCTTGCTTGTTTTTTCCAAAGGAGTGCCTCTGGATTAGGTACTTTGATTAGGGCCTGTGTAGTCTCTTTTTGATGGGAATGTGTTGCTCTTTTCCATGGTGAAGCTGTGATATTTTTGGCTGGACCACTCGGCACCCTTCTCTGAGTAACTTTTATCTTTTCTGGCACTGATTCTTGTGGCACAAAGCTAATTTTTTTTTCAGCTTCACTGATGGAGCTCCAGGTGTGGAGCTCTCTTTTATGTACTTTGAAAGTTCATACTATTAAATCAAATTGCCCCCTTGTGGTGGGCTCCAGATGATGTACTTTGTGGCAGTACTTTAGTTCTGGGGGCTTGATCTGACTTGATTGTAGTTTACTTTTGTACTTTTTGTAATAAATGACTTTTATTTGTGTAATTTATAGGTTATGTAAATCAGGGGTGCTTCTTTACAATGTAATGGAAGTCTTAGAGATGCCCAAAAGATGTTGACCTAAAGAATCCTCTCACTGGGGACCCAGAATCTGCTCTAATGGTAGCCTGCTTTATCTTTGCACTCTTTCTCTTTATATAGCATTGTTCCTTGCACACAGACCATGTTTCTCTACTTTTGTTGTGCTTTAGTTTTTCCTTGCCTGTATTCTTTAGCCGCTTTCTTACTCCTTTTGGATTTATGCGTGCCACATCTTTTATCCCGTCTTTTTCCTTCTTCCTTGTTCTAGAACATCTAGCCAGTTCCTTTTAATGGCTAATTTTAGTTTTTAGAGATCCAGATCAGGGTATTCAGTTGCAATCATGATCTATCTGTTAGTATCAATCATGATTGGGCTCAAGATTGTCTTCATTTCCTTCCCTCCTCAGTCTCTTCCCTTATGTTATACTTTGTCTCTTTTTCTCCTGTGTTCTTCTTTTGTCCTTTTTTCTTTTAGTCCTTGGTAGCCAGTCCAGTTTGTCAGGACTACAGTGTATGAGTGTTCCTCTGTGGAGGTCAGGTCTCCTGAAAATTCAGGAGTGGACATCTCGGAAAAAAAAATTTGAAGTTCTATTTGAGTATTAGGCTGTTGTTTGCAGTTCACAAAGCGGCACTACAACAAGACTGTTTATAAAATTTATTGGTAAATAAGTATACATGGTATGTTGTACATGCCTGTTTACAAGACAAATAGAACTAAAGAAAACATATCAACCTATGCAACTGACTACTGTGGCTTGTGGTCATGTGCATATTGTGACACTGACATAGAGCAACACCCCAGCGGGTCAAGGAATCCATTATCATGAGGGGGCTTCTGTGATCCGCACCACCATCATGGATGGAGTTTGAATTCCGTGCACCTACAGAAACACCCAAGAACCACTCTCAAGCAGGGCAGAACCCAGCAATGAAGGAGTGCAGGGTGGCAAACCTAACACTTATTCCATAGGAGACAACAACCCCCCTCCATAAAATGAGTAAAAATGACTAATATTGAGAACTGAATGATACTAGGTAGCAAACTGTCATGACCCTGTCACAACTCTGTCACAGCCCTCCCCCCTGCTACTCCAAACCTCCCAACAATCCCGGGCCATCATGCATTCCCCTGAACTATCACGCATCATTTCAGGGCATCACAGGAACCCCCCAGCTCATCAGCAGATCACCCAACTCCCACATGGGCTGTTTAGCCATTACGCATCACACTACTTGCTGAACGTTCATACCGCTGCCAATCGCACGGTTCCCTCACACAATCTCCCCAATACAGCTGCTCTCCATCCCGCCACTGCCCATAGAATCCCAAAACCTGCCCTGGAGCTCTTCTGAGACCACACACCTTCTACTCGTAGTATATAAGGACCATAGGTAGCTTCCATGCACCTTAGTCTCGATATTAACAATAACTATCTGTGTTGCTTAACTTCTGTTTGAAATCTCTTCGTGCTTGCTTCTGTCTCCTTCATGCTTGCCTTGATTACCATTCCAGCATGCACACTATTGACTGGCACACACTCCACCTACTTACAATTGTTCCTGTCTCGTCTCTGGGATTTCCCTGTCAACTCGACCACTCACCCAACCCCGGAGTAAGCCCATCACCCCCAGGGATTCACTCCACACCCGTCTCGAGCCCCGGAACCACTCCAGAGCTCTCCACCCCACGTTTACATAGTTCGGCACTCACTTGCACCTCGTAAGGTTGTTGCTTGCTAGAAAAGGCCCCTGGGTCAGCAGAACCTGACACAAACAAATCTAGGAAAAGGAAGATTACTCATCTATTGAGCTAAACCAAAACCCAAATAACAAAAACACTTGAGAACTTGACAGAATATACCAACAACCACACCCCCCCATAAGATGAGTAAAAATGACTAACATTGAGTACTGAATAAAACCGGGTAACAAACCAATCTAGGAAAAGGAAGAACACCTGATTATTGAGCTAACCAAAATCCAAATAAAAACACTTGAAACTTGACAAAATATACCAATGACTACCTCCACCAATATATGACACATAAGAACAGAACTAAGATGAACCAGAGTAAGCACAGGAGTTACCACAAATAGGAAAGCCCAGAACAAAAACAAGTCAAATACAGAGGCCGACTACCTGACTATTAAGCAAACCAAAACACCATAAGCGATTAGAGACTGGACAAAGAAAAGCATCAGCCAAAACCAAGGAGAAGAACTAGACTGAATGAATGGAGAGACAAAGGCAAAAGTAAATAACCTGAAAATAAGCAGAAGAAGAAATAAAGCAGGGTAAAAAATAACATTATAGCAGAACCTGAGAAGTACATACCTAAAAGTGAAACCCAAACAAAGGACAGGATGACTGGAGAAATAATTGAAACATGAACAAGGAAGTGAACAAAGGAAGAAAAAACATAAAACAGAGCGAGTAAAGCTGAAAACCCCAAGTCCTCCCCCCCAAAATCATGGAACCAACCTCCCTGAAACGCAGAGCAAAAAAAGAAGCTACCAGGTCCCTAGAAGATGAAAATGCAAAAGCAGCACCAAAAGATAATACAGAAAAGAAAATAGACGAGAACAGCCCCCCAATGGAGAAGAACGATACAACCAACAAAACAACAATCCAGCCCAGAGTGATAAAAAATGACACCCCCCTACTACAACCTGAATCACCAAGTGACTATGTCCTTAAAACCCCCCCTAACAAGGCCAGGAGTCTCACTGAGAACGATGTGATGGACAAGGATGAAGGGGACAGGTGGGATGAGATATACAGAAACAAAGATGCAGCAACTGGAGAACAAGGCCATGGGTCAACCCCAACAGTTAGCATCATAAAGGGAGGAAGCAAGAGGATAGCTTCTGGGTACAGAATTCCCAGGATACACTCATAAGAAAAGGTGAGCTAACACATCCAAAGAGGGTAGAACTAATAACGTACAAAAGGAAAATCCAACCCCCCAAAAACTAATCAACAACAGGGGAGGTAACTCCACTGCAGAAGATATGGACCAGAATCAACCTATCCTGTAAGGGCAACCTCTGGAGGTTGTGGCTAATCACACAACTGGCAGAGGAGAATCCAAAGTATATTAAAAGGTAAATATAACAAGAATAGTAAGTGGGTAAAT
>JAGGAT010000924.1:0-14565 GCA_017657195.1 Termitomyces sp. T70a | reverse complement strand
ATATTTTGGAAAGCACTTCAACCTCAACCTCAAGTTTATCATCAAGCACAGTGTGGAATTGAGTGGATTGTCTAGCTATCAAGAAAGCCCCAGAACTATAGTAATACTCTAACCAAGTACTACAGAGACATGGCACCCCCCAGCACATGCAATGAGAACACTATCTTGGGTCAGTTCAGATACTCTACATGCAATGGGTACTCACTAGACCATTGTCCACACACCACTGATGAGTGGGCGGCCCCCGTGGATGACTTGGGGCCCACTGGTAGATCTCCTCAGTCACAGACCCAAGGGGTACTCAGCAATCCTCAGGCACAATGGAGATGAACCCCAGGGCTAGGTCAGGCCATGCAAAGAGAGGGGGAGGCACACAGGAATGAGGACACACCATCATCTGCGCAAAAGGGGGCGCTGCTCAATCGGGACCCACAAGGGCTGACTGGGACCCCCCTCTGCAACCTCCCCAGACCCTGCTCCCAGGACCTGCAATGGCTAACTGGGGCCTGCTTCTGGCCCCCAGGAAGATTGCTGTGGAAAAAGGTATAAGTACACCAGATTGGGAAACAGCCCCATGCATGCTGGTGGTATAGCTCTGTGACATGCTCCCAGTTTCAGCACCAACAATACCAGTTGTCCTAGGCCTCCTACTCAAGGTGCTCCACCACTCCGCTGGTGGTGGGAGGTGTGGGCATATGCAAGAGAGTAGAAGATGGCTGCAATGTTGTTGACACAGAAAGGAGGAAATTTTTTTTCATGTTTGCTAAACATCAACAGGGCCCCAGACTTCCATGCTTGGGCCTCTGGACTGGCGGGACCAGCTGTGTGCACTCTCATGCTTAGACCCCCAGACTGACAAACTGGCCACGCATGCCTCAGAGGGTCTCAGTGCTAAGGGGGGGTACTGTCACAACCCTGTCATGACCCTCCCCCTGCCACCCCCAAACCCCTCAACAGCCCCGGACCATCACACATTCCCCCAAGCCATCATGCATCACCCTGGGGCATCACAAGAACCCCCTGGCCCATCAGTGGATTACTCAACCCCCACATAGGCTGTTTAGCTATCATGCATTATGCCACTCGCTGAACATTCATACCACTGCCAATCGTGTGGTCCCCTTGTGCGATCTCCCCAATACAGCTGCCCTCCATCCTGCCGCTGCCCATAAAATCCCGGAACCTGCCCTGGAGCTCTTCCAAGACCACACACCTTCTACCCATAGTATATAAGGACCATAGGTAGCTTCCATGTACCTTAGTCTTGATATTACTAATAACTATCTGTGTTGCTTGACTTCTGTTTGAAATCTCCCCATGCTTGCTTCTGTCTCTTCCATGCTTGCCTTGGTTACTATTCTGGCATGCACATCATTGACTGGCATGCACTCTGCTTATATACAATCGCTCCCATCTTGTCTCTGGGATTCCCCTGTCGACTTGACTACTTGCCCAACCCCAGAGTAAGCCCACCACTCCCGGGATTCACTCCAAGTCCATCTTGAGCCCCAGAACCTGCCCCAGAGCTCTCTACCCCATGTTTAGATAGTTCAGCACTTGCTTGTGCCTCGTAAGGTTGTTGCTTACTAAGAAAGGCCCCTGGGTCAGCGGAACCTGACACTCAAGAGCATCAAAACTGGACTGTAAAGGACTGGAAAAGAGTGTTGTGGACCGATGAGACAAAGATTAACAGGATTGGGTCAGATGGAAAGCAGTATGTGTGGAAGCTAAAAGGAGAAGGCATTTCAAACTGAACTACTACACTTACTGTGAAACATGGAGGAGGGAATAATCTCATAGTATGGGGCTGTATGGATTGGAATAGGGTAGGAAAGCTGGTAGAGGTGGTGGGAATCATGAATGCAGAGCAGTACTGTGAAATTTTGGAGGATGGAGCAAAGGAGAGTCTTGAAAAGTTGGAGATGCAAGAGGGTGCCTGCTACTTTCAACAGGACAATGACTCCAAACACAACTCTGAGAGGGCTAACAAGTAGTTTGAAGACAACAACTTTGATATCCTCTGGTAGCCAGCCCAATCCCCTGATCTTAACCCTATTGAACACCTCTGGGAGTACCTCAAGGAGCAGCTTAGGCAGTGTCAGGGGACTCCCCTTCTCTTTCCTTTTCCTCTGTTATATCTATTCTCCCTGGTGTTCCCATACTTACATTATTCCATTGATTACTTACTTTTAGTCTGGAGTTTAGTCCGGAGCTAGCACAGCCACTGGACACGTGACCTATGTTTATTTTCTTGGACTCTGGCAGAGGGATCCTTAGACTTGTTCTCTTTGGATTCCCCTCTGCCAGGTATTTACCTACTTGCTATTCTTGTTATATTTACCTTTTAATATACTTTGGATTCCCCTCTGCCAGTTGTGTGATTAGCCACAATCTCCGGAGGTCGCCCTTACAGCAGAACAAGTCTCCCTAATTTTGGTCCAGAGGCCCCTTATAGATTCCCCGATATCTGGGTCTCTATCTGTCACCTCTCCACCAGATTTAAGCCTCGGAGTATTCCATGCCTCAGCCTGCCCCTCCAGATCCTCCCCTGGACTCACTTGCTCCAATTAGAAACCCAGGTCCTTAGCCCACCATACTTCCGAACTCTCCACCCTCCGTCAGACCACCAAAACCATCTCCAACTTCCTCAGGGCGCTCCTCGAGCGCCTCCCTGCAGCCCCTGTGGCACCCTCTCCTTCTCCAACACCAGCTCCGTGCTTCCCCCCTATGAGACCGGCCCCTCCGGCGCAGGGACGCATACACCTCCTCATGGTGTGCATGAATTGTGGGAGAGGGTTGCAAAGGAGTGGGATGGAATACCAGCAGAGGTATGCCAAAGACTGATAGAAAGCATGCCTAGAAGAATTCAAGCAGTTATCAAGGCAAATGGAGGACATACAAAGTACTAAATACTAAAATTAGAGATGCTCAGGAAACTGTCCTAATGAGTAGATATTTTAAAATGGCCATTACTCCATCAGTTTTGTTTTGAATTATATAAGCTAAGATGAAATTTGTAGCTGCAATGCCATAGTATTTTACATGATTTAACTAGAATTTTAAATATTTTCAATCTTTCATGCCAATGTCATCTTTCAAAAAGTAATCATAATTGAAAAAAGTGCAAGTAGATTTGGATTAATGACAATTGGCACTGCCACTTCCTTGGTCTGTGAATCAATCATGTTCATTGTTAGTTTGATGTAGATTGAATTGCACCAGAATCAAGAACAAATGCAGTTAGACAGACATTTGATATTTTCTCTACTCTGAGAAATTCTGGTTTACAATAGCCCAGATTGTCTTTTTAAGTTGGGTTGAATACTTCAAAAGTACAGAGTCCAGTGACCAATAAATACTGCAAAATTGAGTCTCTTCAACTAACTAGAGGCTCAAGGTATGTGAAGCTCTTCTTGAACCACATCCAAGCAGTTCAATATGTATGTATAGAAACTTTGTATAGACGGAGTTATCATAATCATTCTGCCAGCAAAAACTCAAGCAGCACCAAGAAAAGTACAGTTCAATATTGGTAAGAACAAACAGAGTTGTTATCTGCATTTTTATGGCTCCCCTTGATGCTTAAGGTGCTGTTCAGTCACAATATTTTCCTATTATTTAAAAACATTCAAAGAAAATTTTGAAATTAATTGGATTATTTTTACTGTGTTTCTACATTGTTTTGCAAAAGAATATTCTTCCCTGCATGCAGTGACTGGATCAAACTCAGGTAGATTACAAAGTTTCTTGGATGTATTGTGTATATTATGGCATGCATCAGTCAAATCCAGCACTCAAGATAAGTGCATTGTAAAAGGGTGGCAGCCTTTGTTGGTATTTCCAGTATCATCAGATGTCATACCACAAAGATGGTGAGGCCTTATCTTGTTTGTCTGCTGTTTGAATAGATGAATCAAGTGAATAATACAATGCCAGTTAAGCATACTAACCTTCACTAGAAGTTCACAGATCTATTCACCAGTTTGACAGAGGCAGGAGACATTTTTGAGCTCCAAGCAATAAGAATGACCAATGTATCATAGTAGCATGAACTGAGAAATATTACATTGATTTTCAAGACTCAATGTGTCTTAGAATTATTTTCAGGCTTTCATTCTGGCAGGTAATGAGAAACATCACTGTGCCTAATATCAGGTTTGAAATACTATTTCATACTCAAGCATGGCCAGAACTTGGTCATATATTCTACCTACCTTTTTGCTGATATATAGACACATCCTGGCATGTCTTTTTCTGTGTGGCCAGAACCATGCAGGGACTGGAGTTTGAGAAGAAACTACAATACATTGCAAGGTTGGTAGCCATAAATGTCGAGGTTACACCAACTCCTATAGATTTTACATTTTTCTCCCCGTTATTGTGACAGTTTGTTTCCCCCTTATTACACAGAATAATGGATCAGTGAGACTAACGACAATTCAGCTCTGTATTTCTTGGCCCTTGTCTGAGGCGCATACTCAATGTTTCCCTATCTTTCCATCCTTTTTCCACCAATATGTGGCGCTCCAGCACCCCTTTTGCTCCTATGTGCGCTGAAAATCATATTCTGTGCCTCTATAGGAGGAATCTTGGACCCACTTCAGCCGACCATGAACACTGCCTCTCTACATCTGAACAGGTATAAAAGGATGTACGACAGCCCTAGCTTGGCCTCATCCCCACACTTGCTTCACACACCAACACTAAATCTCTACACATATATCATGAAATTCTCTATTGTTGCTGCTGTCTTCGTTCATGCTGCACTTGTGACGGCTGCACCTGTCGATGAAAACACAGATATTTCCAAGGTCTGTCTATTCTATTCATAACGATGTTTGATTATAACATTCCGCTGGTACCCTTCATACAATGGGGGCGGAAATGGTGGTAATGGAGGAAACGGGGGTAACGGAGGAAACGGAGGATGGGCAGGCTATTCTGATTGGGATTCAAACTACGGAAATTGGTGGGGTGGGCGAAGTGGAGGCGGGAACGGGGGTAATGGTGGAAACGGTGGCAATGGTGGCAATGGTGGCAACTCTTGGTGGGGTGGATACACTGGTGGTGGGAACGGAGGAAATGGCGGGAACGGAGGAAATGGTGGTAATGGAGGGGGAGGGTTTTGGGGCGGGAACGGCGGAAATGGCGGGAACGGAGGGAATGGTGGGAATGGCGGGAATGGTGGATGGTGATAACACCAACAAAAATAATATCTTTGTTAGTTTCATGGTTATTTGGTCGGATTAAATACATGACTGTTTATTCCCTTCTGTTATTATGCATGAAATGTCTTGGAATTTCTCATTGTGTCCATACACTGCCACTTTTATACCGAGTTCACGAAGTGTCAAAAGATGGGGATTGTACATGAAATAGACGTTCACATGGTCAATTATCGTTCAGTTCGTGACCGCAATCGGAGTGAGTGGCATGCTATTTTACTGTCCCTCCGAGTAGTATACAACTTTGGCGCATTATCAGACTGCCAGAACACTTCCCTTCCTATTCTGGAAGTTGCTAGTATCAACAGGCACCGAAATACTTCATATAACCACAACAAAATGCGTAATTATACAAAGGGGAAAGAACAGTGTGTTCCCTGTTGCCGGACAGCAGACCTCAGAGGAGCATTTCCGTGAGTACACCATTCACCACTTTGGGCTGCGCTCAAGTGTATCACCCAGTCATCAAGTGTCGACTCTCTGAGTGATGAGGAAATCATTGAACTATACAAGGAGGCTCCTAAACTACGACCCGATGAAAGAGTTCGAAAATTGACGGCCGACACCATCGCAAAGTTTTCCCAGGACCAACCCGCAACCCGTTGATGCAAAACCTAAGTTTATTTAATCTACTAAGTTGAGCCGGAATGGAATCAGGCTGAAACGTCGTAGTAAATTAACTTTATTTCACTAAGCTCGTGGGCTGTAGTTTACACGTGCGCGCTCTCGTGAAGAGAGTATAATTTTATTGATTGATTCTGAGCGCGAAGACTAAGTTCACGCGTAGAAAGGGTCCAAATAAAATATAATTAAATTGTAAACCCGAAGTCAATACTACTGCTTTGGCCTAAGAGGTCCGCTCCCTGGGGACTCCGAGCCGTGGCACGATGATTGCTTGCCCGACTCCCCTGTTTTCCCTCCCCTTTTATACCCATACTTGTCGGGCACGGACCAGTGCTTTCGACGCGTGATTCTTGCTTCGTTGCATACCCGGAGCGCCGGGGCACTCTCGACTTATCCGGGGCATTGGTTTAGCCTGCCTCATAGGCTAAACCTTCGTACCCGTCTCTCCCTCTCGTTCTTAGTTCCTCCCTCTCTTTGACCCTCCTCCTTCTTCGTCCCGGTTAGCGTAGCGGCGTGTCGGGTTGTCTTGCTGGGTTGGGTTGATGGCAGAGGAGGAGTTGGACGAGTGTCTGGTGTGCGGAACGGAAACGGTTGTTGGCTGATCGAGTGATGTCAGCTTTTGATGGGCCCCGATCTCGGAGTTTAGGCCGAGATCTTGTCCCTGCCGAGCATTGCCACTCATCGGCTATTTCCCTCGATCTCTCTTTGGCTGCTACTTTGCTCCTGCAGGCCTCGGTCGTCGTCATTGCACAGTGTTTGGGGTTTTTCGAGGTGAGCTTCCCTGTGTCTACAGTTTTCGACACACGCTTACAGTTTTCAGTGCTTTATGGATGTATTGGGAGCTTAATAGGGTCTGCCTTGGTGAGAGGCCCTACGTATCACTGTGATTCAACAGAAGCAAATGCTCTCAATATAGTGTTTGCAGAGACGACTATCCCTGTCTCACGCATCCGCCACGTTGTTGAAAAAGGTTTCTCCCTATGCAACAGTATATTGACTACATGTATGATATCAGTAACGGTTTAGTAGTTTGAGAAAAAAAGTTACTTACTACCTCAGTGACTGTGAGGGCGACCTCCGTTAGTTGTGGCTTATCACACAACTGGCAGAGGAAAATCCAAAGTATATTAGAAGCCTTTACAGTATGACAGGAATGTAACTAATCACCTGGCAGAGAGAAATCCAAAGAGAATAAGTCTAAGGATCTCCCTGCGCCAGGAGGCCAAAAATACTACAGAGGTCACCTGACCATGTCCCAGGGCAGGTCGGAGGTCCTGGGGTAATCCCAGGGGGTCCAGACATGGAACGGAAAAGGAAGTCCCCTGACATCACCCCCCCTTAGGGTGCGGCGCCTCGACGTGCAGGGTAGAAAAGGTCTTGGAGGGCAAGGTCAGTCACAGACATGGGGTAGATGCCTTGGATGGCTCAGGGTGTGTCTGGATGTGCGCAATGGAAGTCCTGGACCAGGGTGGGTGCATGTATGCCATCGGTGGGTTCCCAGGAAATGTCTTCAATACTATAGCCCTTCCACTTGACCTTGTACTGTAGCTTGTGGTGGAATATACAGCTGTCTAGGATCTGCTCCACTTTGTACTCTGGGCCTCCAGGGGCCAGGATAGGCAGCGGTGGCAGTGGTGCTTGTCATCCAGGTATGGGGTCTATTGGGGCTGGCAGGAGTTTGACTACATTGAAGACTGGGTGTAGCTGGCACATTCCAGGGGGCAAGCAAGCTGGTAGGCCAAGGGGCCTACCTGCCTTTCCACTATGTACAGCCCTAGCTGGTGATGGGACAACTTCTTGGATGGCCAGGTGGTGGTGATGTCCGAGCTGTCCAAGTATACATGGTTCTCAGGCTTGTACGTAGGGGCTAGAAGTCATCCACAGTTGTAGTACCAGGCCATGTCATCCTTTGCCTTGGCTAATGTGGCCTTGGCTTCCTCTTGAGCCTCTCGCATCCAGTCCACAAACTTGTTGATGGACTCATTCTCTGATTGGCATGCCAGTGGCTTGAAGCCCATCCGGTGGTGGCACCCCATGTCTAGGAGGAAAGGGGAGACCTTGGTGGTGGAGTGAACATGGTTATTGTACTGGAACTCTGCCTCTGGGAGGAGCTCGTCCCAGTCGTCCTGTTGCTCATTGCAGAACAAATGGAGGTACTGTTTGAGTTCCTGGTTGACACATTCCATCTGGCCATTGGACTGCAGGTGATACATGGTGGAGGTGTGGAGCTTGACCTGGAGGAGCTGGTAGAGTTCTTATGTGAACTCTGCAACAAATTGTGGGCCTCTGTCAGAGACATAGGCATCGGAGAGGCTGTGGAGCTTCCATATGTTTTTCTGGTAAAAGTTGGCAGCCCCCATGGCTGAACAGGTAGTGTGGGTTGGAATGAAATGGGCCCTCTTACTGCACAGGTCCACTATGACCATGATTGCATCATAGCCATGGGAGTCCAGGAGTTCCATGATGAAGTCCATGAAGGCCATGCTCCAGTGCGCCGCAGGCACCGGGAGGGGGTGCAGCTGTCCCATGGGAAGGTGGCGCTGAGGCTTGGTCTGGAGGCACAGGTCACAAGTGCTGGTGTAGGACCCAATGTACCAGAACATCTGGAGCCACCAATAGTTCTAGGACACCAGTTCCAATGTCTTCCAGCAGCCTGGGTGTCCTGCAATCCTAGAGTCATGGTGCTGCTCAATGATGCACCTCTGTAGCTCTGGGTTGTTTGGGATGTAGATGTGCCCATGAAGGTGAGAAGGCCATCCTGCAGCCCCCACTTGCTGGCATGCATGGGCTGGGCTCGGACAGCCTTGCCAGAGCAGAGAGCCAGTGCTGCCTTCACTACAGAATCCTCTTGGAGTCCTTTGTGGTTGCCCTGGCAGATGTCCCAGAGGATGTCGACCTCGTCACCCTGGGTGACTACTCCCTCCAGAGCATGGATGGTAAACAGTTCTGGGTGGAGGAGGATGATGTTGGTGTTGTCTCCAGCCCCAGAACCATGATTGGTGCATCAGGACAGGGCATCAGGCTTTCACATACTCCTCCCAGGCTTGTGGTGCAGGGAGAAGTCAAAGTTAGCGAGGTACAGGGACCAACGGGCCTGGCAATGGTTGAGCTTCTTGGCCATCTGGAAGTATTCCAGGTTCTTGTGGTCTGTCCAGACTTTGAACTTGTGCCGCATGCCTTCCAGGAAGTGGTGCCACTCCTCCAAGGACCAGATGATGGCCAACATTTCCTTGTTGTGGATCTCATAGTTGTGTTCCACAGCATTGAGGCTCTTGGAGTAGAAGGCCATGGGGTGCCACTTCTTGTCCTCTGGAGACTGTTGGGATAAGACCATGCCAGTGGCAAAGTCGGAGCTGTCAGCCTCAACCCAGAAAGGGTGGTCATCATCAGGGAACATGAGGACTGGCTTGGAGGTGACAGCAGACTTGAGGGCATCGAAGGCCTCCTGCTCCATGCTCCCCCAAGCCCATCCCGTCTCCTTTCCAGTGAGGTCAAACAGTGGCCACGCATGGTGAGAGAAGTCCTGGATAAAGCAATGATAGAAATTAGTGAATCCCAGGAAGGCCTGTACTTCCTTCTTGTTCCAGGGCTCTGGCCACTGAGTGACCCCTGCTACCTTCACCAGGTCCATCTCTGCCATCCTGTGTGAGATGATCAAGCCCAGGTATTCAATCCAGGTCTGTTCAAACTCACATTTCTCTGGCTTGAGGTAGAGTTGATGCTGGCAGAGGCAGTCCAGGATGACTCAGGTGATGCGTTGGTGCTCCTCTAGCATCTTGGTGTAGATGAGGATATTGTTGAGGTACACACACACCACACTGTGAGCAATTAAATCCCAGAAAATGTCATTCATCATAGTCTGGAAGGTGGCCGGACTGTTCATGAGGCCAAAGAACATGACCAGCAGCTCAAACAGTCCCTGGTTGGTCTGGAACACTCCCTTCCACTTGTCCCCCTCCTGGATGTGCACGTTGTTGTAGCCCCACCAGATGTCCAACTTGGAGAAGTAGTGTGCACCCCAGAGGTTGTTGATGAGCTCAGAGATGAGTGGGAGGGGGTAGCGGTTCTTGATGGTCATTGCATTGAGCACGTGGTGATCCTGCACCAGCTGGAGGGATCCATCCTTCTTCTTGATGAAGAACATGGGCGAGGCCATTGGAGATTTCAAGGGGTGGATACATCCTGATTTGAGGTTCTCCTGGAGGAACATGTCTAGCTTGTCCTGCTCTTTCAGAGCTAGTGGGTAGACCTTGCAGTTGGCAGGCTTAGCGTCAGGCACTAGTTCAATGGCATGGTCCCACTGCTTTCACTCTGGGAGGGAGTCAAACGAGGCCTTGGAGAAGATGTCTTTGAAACCATGCAAGTGATTGGGGACCACATCCCAGAAGGCTCTGGGGGGGGGGCATTTGTTGCAAAGGCCTGGGCCAGCCACTGGGAGGTGGTCTGGCTAGCTCAGATCTCCTCAGTGAGGGTAGTGCCCATAAGAACGTTGCATAGACGCAGTCTCCTGGCTTGATGGTGTCATCTGACTGCTCTGGGTCCTGGGTGAGTTGACACTCCTCTTGGCATCCTTTGTCCTGTCCAGAGGTTCCCCCACCATGCCTGTTGTCCTTGTAGAGGGCCTCTTGATGAGGGAATGCCAGGGGTGGGGGGTCCAGCAGGTTGAGGTCTGCAAAGGGGAGGTGTCCTGCTCGACATGCCCAGATTGCTGCATGTTCCTGCATAGTGGGCAGTGCGCCACTCCTTCTTCAACATCTCTGCACAGGTGGCACAGCGTTGGGGGCATTGGCTCATCCTTACCTCTCCTTTGGTCCAGTCAATCTCTGGGTTATGCTCCTGCAGCCAGGTGAAGCTGAGAATCATGTCCTCCTTACCCAGGCTAGTGACCGCAAAGGTGGTTCACTCTGCATGTGACTGGTAGCGGAGGACAAGGTCTACTACCTTGCGGATTGAGCCAGCTTTGTTCTGGGTTCTGTCAATGTTGTACATGGGGATTGGGGACAGGAGGGGACAGGTGGTGAGTTGATGCCGTTTCACATAGCCGGAGTCGATAAAGAGTCTGGACGCCCAGAGTCCAGAAGCGCAACAATGCTCCAGACCTGCTGGGTATGTGTCATTTCTACTTTGACATCAAGCTAGAGGGAGTTGACGATGGGGTGGAGGTGACTATGTAGCGCCAAGGGAGGCGTCACTCCCAGGCAGGGAGTTAGGGTCTTTCCGGACCCAGGTTCTTGGGTACGTGGGGGGGGGTGCTTACAGTAGCCAATGTAAGAGGGTCAGCAGAAACTGTATTGGTCTCTTCTACTGACAAACAGGCAAATCGATTAGCACTGGGCAATGGGGGCATATTGGTCACCCGTTGCTTCCCTAAAAGCCCTGTTCTAGCATCACCACCTTCAGTGTTTCTTATTCTGGGGTAGCAGTGGTGGGAGAGGGGATCACAGTGATGTCCCAGGCAGCCAGGAGCTGCTGGAGGAGCTCCTCCTGTTCTTTATGGGCAAGGAACCTGACCTCAAGGCCCAGGGGGCACCTTCATGCAAAGTGGCCAGGTGTACTGCAATGTTGGCACAGGAGGGGAAGGGTGGAGCATTGGTGCAAGCTGTCAACCTCCATGAGCATGCCAAGGGGTAGTGCAGGGCATGCCAGAGGGAGCGCCGGGGGCGGCTTGCTCATGGGGGGTGCCGGAACTGCTGTGTGGGGGCTGGAGGATGAGCAGTCAGGGCCAGGGCAGATGCTCTGCAAAGATCCCATTTGAGCTCCATCAGCTGCCACTGGTCTTGGGCCACTCAGTACCAGGAGTCCACTCGGTCATTGGAGGGGCAGCCTTCTGCAAGGTTGTCCATATGTTCTATGAGAGTTGGATTCAGCCCCTCCCAGAAAGTCCAGAAAGTAATGCAAAGCTGGAGGCTGTCTGGGTAGAGGGCCTGCTCCACAAGAGCCCAGAATGCATCAATGTAGTTGTCCAGCGACTGTCAGGGGACTTCCTTTTTCATCTATGTCTGGATCCCCCAGGATTACCTCGGGACCTCCAACCTGCCCTGGGACACAGTCAGGTGACCTCTGTAGTATTTTCAGGCCCCTGGCACAGGGAGATCCTCAGACTTATTCTCATTGGACTTCCCTCTGCCAGGTGATTAGTTACATTCCTGTCATACTGTAAAGGTTTCTAATATACTTTGGATTTCCCTCTGCCAGTTGCGTGATTAGCCACAACCTCCAGAGGTTGCCCTTACAGTGACCTCCTGCCTTGCTCATACTGGTCCTTGTCTTGCAGGGCCAGTGCAGCAGTTTTGGTGGGGTTCCGGGGGAAGAACTCATTCCAGAACTCCCATTCAAAAGTGCCCCAATCTGCAAAGCCCACCACTCCGCCAAGACATCAGAAAACCCTCATTGCGTAGGTTGCAGCCCTGCAGGACTTCATGTAGGACAGGACCCATGCAATCTTCAGCTCATTGGAGAGAAAGTTGTCACCGCAGAGCTGGATGTAGGTGACGCAAGATTGGAGAAAATGCTCTCCAGATGCATGGTCATCATTGTACACATCCAAAAGCACTGGGAGGGGGAATATTGGCACATCCTTGTGCTGGGGGGGCCAGCCTTGCCTCAGAGAAGTGTGGGGCCAGTGTTGGTGTGAGAGGGGATGCAGCAGGCGCTGCAGGGAGGTGCTTGAGGAGCACCCAGAGAGAATCAGAGATGGCTTCAGTCGTCTGATGGAGAGTGGCAAGTTTGGAAGTGTGGAGTGTGAGGGAGGATTGAGTAACTTGCACCTGTGCTTCTAATTGGAGCAGGCGGCTCCAGGCGTTGTCTTGCAGGGCTGGGGCCTCTGTGGAGGGATCTGAAGGGGTGAGCTGGGACATAAAAGTGCCAGGCTAAAGACTGGTGGGGAGGCGACAAACAGGGGCGCGAACTTTCCAAGCTTGCTGTAGGGGACCTCTGGACCAGAATTTGGGAGACTTGTTCTGCTGTGAGGGTGACCTCTGGTAGTTGCAGCTAATCACACAACTGGCAGAGGGAAATCCAAAGTATATTAGAAGCCTTTACAGTATGACAGGAATGTAACTAATCACCTAGCAGAGGAAAATCCAAAGAGAACAAGTCTAAGGATCTCCCTGTGCCAGGAGGCCAAAAATACTACAGAGGTCACCTGACCCATCCCAGGGCAGGTCAGAGGTCCCAGGGTAATCCCAGGGAGTCTGGACATGGAATGGAAAAGGAAGTCTCCTGACAGTGACCTGTGGGAATGTTAATGTAAATATGAGAGGATTGAGGTTGCATGCTGAAGGACTGCTCAGCACTAGGAATGCGAGAAGTCATGGGGGGTCTGTGTCCCTTAGGAGTTTTGAGTTTGAGTATGAGTAGTGGTGGCCTTTGGTCTTGGGGGTTTTCTTTTTTTTTCTTTTGATTTTTGTTTCTTTGATTTTTTGATTGTTTGATTTTTTGCTTGGTTTACTTCTTGAAGGAGGAAGGTGGGGGGGAGGGGGGCATAGATTGTGTTGTGGTTGTGTTGTGAGAGTGTCTATCTATTTTTCTCCCCTCCTTTCTCTCCTATCTCCCCTCCATTTTTGCTTCCTATCTTGCTTGATACTTTGATACTTTAATACTTTGGTACTTTAATACTTTGGTACTTTGGTACTTTGATACTTTGATATGTTGTGATTATATACCTTGTGAATGATGGAATGGATGGATCATGACCCTCCTCAGGACATACATTATGTTGTGTTGTATTATGTTGTGCTGTGTTACATAGAGCTTCTATTTTTCTGGTTTTGTGGTTTTTGGTGGTAGTTGTGGTGTTGTGTTGTTGGTGTTGGTGTCTGCTGAAGCATTCTGTGCTGCGAACAGCAAGGAGGGATACTTTGCTATCTGATATCATACATTCATGAGTACCACAACTTACACAACTCCCACCCCCACTCCCCTGCTCCCACCCACCCCTGCCACCAGCTCTGAGGTCCAAAGTCCAAAGTCTGTACTCCACACACTAGTGCTGTGTCAGAAATGATCATGTTATTTACAAGCCAATTAATGACATGTTAATAACATGTCAGAAGCAATTCTGACATTGGAGGTTCAAATTGATCATGTGATAAATGGTCAGAAATTCAAATGATATTCTGATGTGTTGTCTTTACAGCCAGCTGGCAGCCCATGGTCTTGGAGATGTGATTTTGATCATACAGAACATGTCTACTTTCCCAAAATCACAATAAACAGCTCAGATTCAGCTGCTGTGACCCATTACTACTCTGTCACAACCCCCTCTCCTTTTTCTTGGCCTTGTCCCAGCCCTCCCACCTCCCAGCACCATCCTGCTCCTCCCCCTCTCCCCCTTGTTGGGCAATTCTCCCAACAGCCTCCATCAGTGGCGCATTAGCTTCTTTCCCCATTGTGATAGCCCCACCCCTTCTATCATTCTATCAGTGGTGCATCAGCTTCTTTCCCCATCAGGAGCGTTGGTATGAGTGTATTTGTGAGGATTGAGTGTGTGTGACATGGTTTCAATCAGTCTGTGACAGGCCCTGTTACCCCACCACTACCATGTTGGTCATGCCCCGCTCTCCCCAGACCACCGCAGGATGAGACCCCAGCCATTTCTGAGTATATAAGGCACAGACGCTGTCACTAGTTGGTAGTCCTGGTATTAACTACAATCTCCATGTTCTATTTTGTCTATTCTGTCTTCTCTCTATTTTTATTCTCAATAAACTTTATT
>JAGGAT010000923.1:0-14566 GCA_017657195.1 Termitomyces sp. T70a | reverse complement strand
TGACAAACTCTTCCAGTAGTTCCACATGGACTCAGGCAGCAAATGATTGCTGCTTCACTCAAAAGGGGCAAACTTTGAGATTGCATCCAAGTTCACTACTTGGTTCAAAACATGAGATTGGAGCAGACTCCTGACAATGTTGCTCATGCAGGAGCCTGGAGAAACATTACAACTTCCTGAAACCATGATCTGTGATGACAATTCTGTCACTGGATTGATTTCTTCCACTTATCCTGATATTGGTCATTCTCAAGATGATCAGTATTACCTGGACTGAACTATCCTGTCTGGCAAGAATGCTGATGTTGATGACATCAACTCAAAAGTTCTACAGAGATTTCCAGGAGAAGAACAAATCCTGCATAGTGCAGACTCTATCCAATCTGATGATGGAAATGCTAATGGTTTGGCATTATATCCTATGGAATATCTCAACTCCAACTCTTTGAGAGCAGGTAGTTTGCCTTTGACCAACTTAGCTTTGAAGATTGGTGTTCCTGTTATGCTCCTCAGAAATCTAGATTCAACCAAAGGACTTTGCAATGGAACAAGAATGATTGTCACTCATATCAGCACTCAAGTCCTTAGATGTTGCCTCATTAGTGGAGATACCAAGTTTGCAGGATCAACTGTTTTGATTCCAAGGATCAATCTGGATGCCTCTGAAGAAGACTTGCCTATTCCATTGCGCAGGAGACAGTTTCCAGTTCAATTGGCCTTTGCTATGACTATCAACAAATCTCAAGAGCAATCAGTCAAACATGTTGGATTGGATCTTCAATTATCTGTTTTTGCACATGGACAGCTTTATGTTGCACTTTCTAGATGCACATCTGGCAATCGTATCAAAGTAATTTTGTCACCAGAAAGTACATCACAAAAAACTGCAAATATTGTATATCAAGAAATCCTCAATGGTTTACAAATGTAAGTGTGATTTTTGGTGAACTACTTCTTATTACTAACTTCTAAATTTCAGCATCTAATGTAGATAGCTTGACATAGTAATGCCTTTTTGATAATGTAACAAATAATTGAAAATCTAGCTTAGAAAAAGTTGTTTAAAACAAGGCCTTAATTAAACAGACTAAGATAACTAAATAAAGTGAGGTTGGGGTGGAGACTAAGTTACTTATACATATTTGGAGCCCTAACCAAACAAAGTGAGGTTGATGTGGAGGCTTAGTTGGGGGGGGGGTTTGGGGGTGAAGCTCCCAACATGATGCTAGCTGCATGCCAAAGGCATGTGGCGCATCTTGTAATAATCAATGTCAAATTAAAAAGTATTTGCAAAGCATTTGTATTAGTAAGCCATCAAATATATGATTGATTACTAATGCTTACATTATGCTTGCACTGGAGCCATTTGCTGGCAAAGTGTCTTGTATTAGTAAGCCATCAAATATATAATTGATTACTAATGCTTACATTATGCTTGCTAGCACTGAAGTGATTTGCTGGCAATGCAGAATGTGAGCAAGCTGCACCTAAAGATAGCAGTAATTCATTGTGCTAAGTTGTCTCCAGGCACATCTCTGGGTGGAGGAACATGCAGCTCCTCAAGTCTGACTTCCAATAGAGCTCAGTGAATGTTGAAGAGATGCACTGCATGTGCTCATAGTAGTAGTGATGAAAGTTAACCTACAGGGTCACAGATCATGGGTCACATGCAATATAGATCTCAGGTGATGCCGTGCTTGCAACAGCCCATACAAGCAGGTAGGGTATGAATCGTTCTATACTCAGGCTTAGTTCATGTCACTCTCTTAGCCCAACTCAATATATTATTACATGACATCAATGTACACACATATTTGCAAGTCATATCAATTGATGCTGGCACTGTATGCAAAAAACTTTGTGAGATTTCAATAGCAGGTGACATCATCAATAGCTCACCAATCAATATAGTTGTACTTGACCATGTCAATGCATTGACATTTTGTGAACTTCTCTCACTGCTCAAATGGACCCTCCTGCTTATCAGAAATGTGGCAAGTGTCAACAGAAACTACTGGTTGATATGTTATATCTAATGCCTGATAATTGGTTCTCCAAAATGTGTTCCTCATGCTTGAACTACAGACAGCATGCAAATAAAGAGAATAAGGCACTAGATCAGAATGCTGACACCAATGCCATTGACCTGCTTGCTGACCTTTCTGTTATCAAGTTGGAGATGTACTTGTGGTCACTTGGAAACTTATAAACTATTGCATGCATAGCAAATCTGAGATCTATCTGGATTTATTTATCCACATTGATGATTATGTAATATTCTAATGTATTTTAGCTAAGATTACTGGATGCAGGGAACAATATTCTTTTGCAAAACAATGTAAAATCAATGTAAAAATAATCCAATTAATTTCAAATTTTTATTTAAATGTTTTTGTAAAAATAATAGAAAAACTGAACATCACCTTCAGCATCAAGAGAAGCCATAAAAATGCAGATAACAACTCTGGTTGTTCTAACTAATATTGAAGTGTACTTTTTTTAATGCTGCTTCAGTTTCTTCTGGCAGCTAAATGAGTTCAGTTATATTATTTTTTCTATGGTTTTGACAAGAATATTCAAACAAAATTTTAAAATCAATGAAGGTATTTTTACTGTGATTTATCCACTGTCATTAAGTCAGAACAGTGTCAGGGGACTACTATTTCACATCCATTTCTTATCTATTTCTTCACACTTTCTTCACCCATTTCATGTCTATTTCTTCACTTCTCAGCCTAGCTTTCAACCCTCTAGACTTCTGCCTACTTGGTTGGAAAATAGCACAGGCCATATTCCTTTGATTCACTCAGCCTGGTTCCAGACTCCTTCAAACATCAAATTGGTTTGAGTTTCAAAAGAGAGAGTTTTTCCAGCCATCCAGCCATCATTTACTCCCTCTTTTCAGACTCAGCTGCACATGTGATCCAAACAGGTGATCTGAACATGTGACCATTACATGTGACTTACATATCATGTGACTTAGTTTTTTTTATTTTCTTTGAGCATCTGGCAGAGTAAATCCTTAGACTTGTTTTCTTTGGATTTTTCTCTGCCAATTGTGTGATTGAGCCATAGCTTCCAGAGGTTGTCCTTACAGACAAGAAGGAATTGTTATTATGCTTGAAAGAGAAAGTATTGCTAGCGGTGATATACTGTGGCAGATCCCAGCAGAGTGCAGATATGAGATGCAGAAATGGTGGCATGACAGCTGGCAGAAAGGAACAAAGTGCTGATCAAAGTTTAAAAGAGGTGACACATGCAAGCAGAAGGCACAATGCATCATGTGACCAAAACACATTAATTTTAGAAGCCAAGTGGGAGCACACCTTATGTAAAGGGGAGCCAGCAAGCCAAAGGTATTTGTAACCTCACATAAAGCAGGTGGCAAGACTAGCTGGTACATAGAAATTATTATGTAACTTTGAAGTGTCATGCTATGTGGTGTGGAGAGGATGGTCATATGTGGAGGAGTGTCAGTAGGGCAAATGCTAAAGTCTTGCTGCCATAATCTAATGCTAGATAGTGCTTAAATGGCTAAAAATGTAGTGAGCCAGCCAGAAGCTCGTCAATGAGTATGTGGTCTGGGTGTCTAAGGTGGTCTTGGGGACTAGGTAGTAGTAAAACAAATAAACAGCTGTATTCACTGCTGGCACTAAAAGATTTTTCCAAGGGAAATATCTTCCAATGCCAGCAGTGGTTTGAGGAGATTGCATGGACAGCCTACAAGATTGTCAAAGACTTAGGCATCTGGCTCATAGCATGATGCATGATAGGATGCATGATGGCTGATTAATGGCTAGGTGCAGCTTGAGTGACTGTGGCAAGTGGCATAATGCTTGATAGCTGGTTGTCAGCTGAGTAATGCATGTGATTGTAGGCATGCTCTGGGCATGGGAGTGGCAGGAAGGATGGTATGCATTAGGATTGATAGGGAAGCTGTGTGGAGGCTTTGAAGAGGTTTCTAGAGGTGGTTGGGGGTCCTGAGGTGAGCTTTTGGAGGGAAATCATTATAGACAATGCTATACTGGCATATTATGCATGCCTCTACTCTTATCTGATGTGCCAGTGGTGCTATATAAATTGAATGAAGCCTTTTGGACACGTTGTAATTATTTCTGTGCTATGGTGTTGTTTCAACACCATTGCCCAGACTACTGTCTCTATCAGACACCTTCTTTATATATACAGTGTAGTTACACCTATGCCTCTTTTACATGCATATCCTGTGCTGACCTACTGAGCAACTGTTGCTGCACTTACATTAATTTAGTTAATTTTATATCTTACTCTAGTGCCTCTGGCAGGCACTCTCACTAGCATTACCTTCTTTAGACTGTCTTCTTAGTCTCAAAGGGTGATATATAATGGATAATCATTTTAGTGGCTTAGTACAGTATATCCATGACATGCTAATCCAAAATTGCTCCATTACATAAAAATAATATCTGATTACCCAGTATCTAGTCTGACCCAATATTTTAGTCTATTTAAGCTATTGCATGAAACACACAAGGTTATGTTACCTGTAACCAACAGTTACAGTCTACACTAGTAGGTTGTGATGGCAGAGCTATGATAGTAAGCAGAGTTGTGACACAAACCGTAAAGTTCTACAAACTGCTTCATTGATTCAAAGTTACATTAGTACTTACAGTGTGAGAGATCCACTTGCACATGATGTAGATCAAGCTTTGGCCTCTTTTCATTAATGTGGAAAATTCTTGGACAATGGTTCCTTCTCAGATAACTGATTCTTTAAGCTGAGATTAGCTAATTTATTTACATGATGTATATAGAATAGTTTGAACACTGAAAACACATGTTATTTTATTATTATTTTGAGGCTTTTTTTTCATTTTCTTTGTAGCCCATAGCTTGGGAGGCAATTGTATATTGTTTCCTAATGTCTGTTCTTCATCCATTTTGGCTACTCTTTCTCCCATTGCTTTCCCACTTCTTTTTCTTCTTTTTCCCTTCTTCTTTTATTCCAACAATATTCCCCATTGTTTTTAGTCACTGCAGCCTGTCCCAAGAAGGTATTAAGGGCATGTTTGAGGAGGGCATGTGCAGTGGATTGATAGCAGTTTGATGCAGTAATGCCACTGTGATGGAACATTCATATCCCTGCCAAGCATAGCCACCTCATTGGCTAAACACCACCATGCCTGGCTGCCTTGCTTTTAATACTTCGAAGTATGGTGCAGTTCACTTATAGGCCACCAAAGTGTGACAAATAATATGGCTTCTTCAAATTATGATATTTTTCTTAACTATCTTGCCAAAATGATTTTTTTCATAGTTAAATCAAAATCTCAAAACAGATTTTGGATAGCTTCAAAATTGAGGGAGATATATTTTTTTGGTCTCTCCAGATTAGCACCATCAATTACATAATATGGATTATTACTATAAAAGGAAGCTATGCATTAAAAGTCTGTGCAACCATCTCAGAAATGCATCAATGGGATTTATACTTTGTAGAACTGAATTGTTTAACATGCATCTGTGCATCCTGAGTTTCAAGACCTTCCTTATATCCATCTATTCATCTGTGCATTTGATGCTCCCATTTTCTGATTGTTGAAATTAGAAGAGATGCAAACAGACAACTGTCATATTTTCTTTAAAGGTTTCATAAGTCATGTCACATTACTCATGCAAATATCTTTTAACTGCACCCAAAAGTACTCAATGAAATTGAGCTCACAGTGGAATTTGGGGAGCAGAATGCACAAGTGACCTGTGTTATCAATAATCTTTTGAACTAGTGACTTTTGCTGCTAAAAGGCAGGTTGTCAAGACATGATGTGCAGACAACAACATGACGTTGCATCTGCTTTGCACTTGCTCTTGCACTTTCCATGTACACTTTGAGTATCAATTCCCCTCTCCTGAAGGACTACACAAAGTTCTTTAGGCTTATTAAAATAAGTTGGGTGATTAGATGGGACAATCATTGTTTGTGTAATTCTTTCACCATTACATTCAAACCATCCAACTTGAAGATGCTTGCTTCCCACCAGGGTTCATATTCATGTGATTGGCAACCAAAGCATCTTCAGCATATGCAGAGTGACCTTGAGAGTTATTAACTAAAAACAGAGCTTGATATCCTGGTCCATGTACTCTCTCAAATGCTGGAATAATCTTCTCTATGAGCTGTGCACAAAGATTAGAAGCATTTCACAAACTAGGAATTCATTTGCATACTTGAGTACAAAACTGGTCACCAGTCCAGTAACTATCATAATTCTTTCCATACTCAAGTATCTGACTTGCTTCAGACAACTAACCAATAGTTGAACAAATGACATTGCTTTGATGAAGGCCATGACTCATGCTTTTTTTTCTGAGTTTATGTTCATCATTCAAAACCCAACTCTTTGATGTTGTATCATTTGCTTGAGCTGTCATTTCATCCTGTGCAACAAGCACCAAAGAGTGCTCAACAAAGTTGGAAGGCATGATGGGCTTCTCTACTTCACCCTGCTCATATCAGTTAATCCAAGGGAAATATTCTGCCATGAGGGGCAAGAAGACTTTGTTGCAGTATTCTAAAACATCAGGATGATCATGCCTATCAAAGTACAGTTCCTTCTTATATCCAATGAAGTAAAATGCCTCTTTTCAAAGCTATCAACATGGCAGTGCTCATAGAAACACTTTTTGCAACTTTCATTTGAATGCATGGAAACAGTTCAAGTTCCATATATTTTTTGAGTCCACAGGGCATCTCTTCATTGACAAGATGGTGTAAGTATTTCTCTGCAGCATTAGGTACCAGCTTTCCTGCTGAGAACTTCTTCAATGTTGCTAGATTCATCACCTATTTGTTTGACTGCATGTATGCAAGAAGTTCAGCTTCAATTGTGGGATCTTTCAACACTGAATAAACTTTCTCATGACATCTTTTTTGAGACTTTGGAAGACATCACATCTTGATCCACCTTTGTCCATGCATGCAGCATCCACCCTTCCCACTTTGCTGCAAATCCATGACTTTCTGCAGCATGCTCTGCTGCATCAACAGAAAATCAGCCATTCTTAACTATCATGCAAAGGAAGCTCTGCATTGCAAGGGTCTGGTATGCTTGAAGCCCGTTTGACCCCCCCTCAAACATCATCTTCTGTGATTTAATAAGTTTTTTAATATCTTTGAGGGCTTCTTTCATCTTCTTAAGCTTTTCAGCCCAGTCTCTCTCATGCTGCTTTCGCACTAGAATCTCAAGACAACAATGCTTGAGTGGTGGAGCTACTGGCAATAATGATTGTGTTGGTGTATTGGTGGAGAGGGGTATAGGCTCAGTAATGTCATGTCCATTGTCTTCACTATTTGCCTCATGTTCACTGTCTTCTTCATCAGAGGAAAAGTATGTGGGCTCAGCACGTGTATACATTGTAGCATCAGGCATTATCTCAGAACTCTCATAGGCTGCAATGGCATTGTCAGGTACAGGCATGGAACATGGAGAAAGTACTCACACATGAGCATAACATGAGGATTGTCACTAATGAGTAACGATTTGGTGAGTAATGTCTTCTCCATAGGCTAGATGGTCACTCACAAAGTATTTGCACATTTTCAGGCTGCTTGTCATTTATGCTCCTCCTTGTACTTGCACTGGCATGTCCATACTAAATTCCCAGTGTATCTGAGACTCCGGTTAGCCTCTGCCTTCTTCCAATCATTCATGGTCTTGGGAACTTGGATTCGAGAATACAGGCTTTTTTCTTCCTGCAGCCTTGCTATCCTTATTACCAAACTTGCTAACTGTCTCATATCCCACCTCAAAATTATCTTGTGAGTCCATTTCATCTTTATTTGTACTGCCATAACAGTTGATACCACCTTGCCAGGCTGTTTCAAAATCAGAATCTGAGTCATTGATCACCAGCACCAGTGACAGGCCACATGTGTGGAGTCTCAAGCCCCAGGTCTTCAGGTCTGATTTCTGGTGTTGGTAACATTTCTTGTCTCTTCTTGAGTACTGTGGTTCAGGCTCATGAAGCAGCAACTCAAAGATACTTCTTTCTGGATGGCATTTTTGAATCAATAAAAAGATTGTGTAGATTGATGTATTACTTACTATATACTCCATACACTGTTTTCAATCTCTAACATAGCAAAAAAAAAAAAATCAGCTAGCCAATTTGGCATCTGTCACTTTTTGATTGCCTATAGGTGAACTGCACCATAAGTTCTTTCCTACAGTTTTTAGCTTTTTTAATGTAAAAATACTCATAATAAAGATTCTGATTATTTCTCAGATTGTTTCAAAGTTGAGACAACCTATCATTAGCATAGCTTGCCAGCAGTTAAAATACAGTTCAATCATTCATTTCAGTCCATCAAACCTCTGTCTACTGCCCTCATATAATCTTGCCAACCTTCCTTTGCTCCGCTATCAAAACAATAACCTGCAACAATGCCTTGTGCTCCTGCACCAGAATTGAGGAAGAGATGATGAGTTGAGGCAAGGAAGGAAGAAAAAGGAAGCCAGCACAAGGATGAGCCACAGACGGGCATCTGGCAACAACAAGCAAAAACATGGATAAAGTGTTGATCCATGTATGGAGGAAAGAGCTATAAAAGAAGGAGGGGATTTGGGGAAATTTGGACAAGGAATTGACTGCCTGGCTCAGAGTCCTTAAGGAGAGGCCTGCTTGGACCACTAAGTTGATTACTTTGGGTTTTATTTGAAATAAAGTTTATTGGACCAATTTATTAATCTGAACTTAGTTCAACTTGGAAATAAAGTAGATAAATTTAGAGGGCAACTTGAACTCAAACTACCACCATGGTTCCAGAAAAGCACATGCAAACAAACACTTCTGCTATCTCTGGTGAGCCCAGCACACCCACTGGCAAACCTTAGGACCTACAAGGAGTAGTTGTAATAGAACAACAATCAAGTTGGTTTTCTGAGTACAACACTTTTCCCCCATACCCAAAGTGCTAAGTACAAAAAACACACAATGGGTAATTAAGCATGACACAAAACCAAAAGACAACCAGAGAATTACAGAAACTGTGAAAATGCACAATCCAAAAAATACCAGATCTACCCCCTAGAAATAAACCAGACAGTCAAAAAATAGAAAGATTGTCTAGCTCACTGTCAGAATGCTCCTATGCAGAGGCTGTAACAGGCTCACCTGCACAACAAATCTTCCCCTTACTCCCAAATATGCAACTACCAAAGATATCAGACCAAATGCAAATTGACAGCCCCCCAGTTTCATCTCCCAGGATACTCCTCTCTTCCATGCCAATGGTCTCAACACAAGAACAGATCCAAATTGAAGAGAGTGTAAATATGCCTACACTTACCAGGATAGAGATTAACAATATATTAGGGCTTGCCAGTGAAGATATCAATGCCCTCCTCAGAATCAACAGCAATCTAGTTGGGTGGCAGACTGTGACACTAAAAGAACTGCATAAGAAGGCAAAAAAAGCACTCCATAAGCCATAGAACACCCCCACTCAGAGTCTCCCATTAAGGAAAGGAGCAAAAAAAGGTTGGCAACTGAAAGCAAATCTGAAGTAAGCAGGGACAAAAATAACAGCCATGAGCAACCTAGCCCAAACATTGCCATGCCCACATTAACCCCAGACACCCCTAATACAGAAGACACCTCCACTCTCCATCCAGGTGGAAGACAAACCAGCACAACCCCAAGAGCAGAGAATGGGACAAAACCAACAACCCTCTCCAACAATGGAGTGAAAAAGCCCTTTCTCATGATTGTTGATGTGCCTGAAGATGTAGCCCTCCTCAAAAACACCCAGGACACAACCCATACAAAAGCATGAGAAGTGCCCAAACTGGAAAGTCAAATCAATAGCCCAATAAAGATATCCACACCCAACTCCACATCCTATGACAATGAAACTGAGCCTGAAAACCTGGATGAAAATGACCCAGAACTCTGGTTTGAAATGACTGAGGGTGATATAACAACGAATGGCAAAGGTTTCCATAGGACAGCAGTACTATCAGGAAGGTGGTTAAAAGTATACCTTGCAGCAAACCCAGCCTTCAATATTGCAGCAGAAACCCTGAGTAAGTGGGAGGAGATCCCTGAACCTAAGATCTGGGCCAGAATATACAGAGCAAGATATGAGCCATCAGAGATAGGAAAAACAAGAGTTGGTGACATAGTTAAGAAAGTTATAAGAAATTTAGTGTACATAGAGCATGACAAAAATCTAGCAGTTATATATTCCCAGAACAGGACCTATTCCTAGATGGGGAAAACAGGTATCCACACTCATACCACCTCCTGATTGCAGGTCTAGATCTACAGCAAGCACAAAGGCTACTAGACATAGAAGATATCATGTCCTCAGAGGCAACCATTTCTTCCTCCTGAGACACGTGCTCCAACACCTCTACATCCTTACAATAAGGAGCCTAACATATAACAACATCCAAAGGGGCTCAAGAACTGGTAAAGGACCTGGCAAAGTGGACATTCCATGTCTTCTAAAATTTGTGCAATTATAGAAAGCCACACAGAACACACTGCTGAGGATACATTAGATGATGTCCTAGATGTCTGAGCCTCCTTCCTCCTGATCAAACAATGCACAAACACAATTAGGTGCTGGAACATCTACTTCAAAAATGATCCAGGATATAACAACATGTTAGAATTCTAACGGGAATATCACACTGTAAGGCAGATAAGTATAAGTCCCTCAGTTGAATACAAGTGACTGTATATAGTTTATCATACCTGTAAGGCAGATAAGTATAAGTCCTACGGTATGATGTTAGAATCCGTTGTGTGTGATATGTGATGAAGTAACTCACCCTCAGTCGAATACAAGTGACTGAGGGTATTGTTTGTAAAGTACTCGTATATATAGATATCTGTGAACAATAGGAGACAACGGTGTCATTGTGATATGGTAAAGGTCAGGGAGATGGCCTTTGCGATATGAGGTTGATGGTGCTTTGATCCAACGCATTGGCCAGAGTCCTAACACAACAAAGACTACAAAAACCTGAGGAGAAAGATAAAGGCATACATTTTTAAGACACTCACTTTTGGAAAGGGTCATGCACTGACAGGCAAAAATAAACAACTGCTATGCACAGGCTGCAAATCTGCAGACCACAATTTGTTTAACTGCCTCTTCTCACAACTACCAGGCTGGCTGGGATAACAGCCAATGGCCCTGGAGATACAGCCAGAACGACAGACTTTGTAGACAAGGAACAAAGTGACCCCCCACCAGAGCCATCACAGTAAATGACACAAAGAAAGAAGCACCCCTGGCCCAGAAGAGGTCAGGGCTATAGAGGCAGAGGTTTTAATAACTCACAGAGAGGCAGAGGTTGTGCATAAAACATGAAGCAAATATAGTATTGTGTTTAAACTCTCTGACAAAATAATATATAGCCTGTATCTCTATAACAAAGCAAAATCAGAATCAGAGCACAAAGCCCTAAAGTTGTGTAACCAACACTCACACCCAACCCCCCCCCTCCCTGAGGAAAAACCAACCAATATAATTTCAACATGACAAACAAGGGAATATTAAATGAAACTAACAATATAAATAGATAACAACAGACAAATGGTTACAGCTTCCTGGCAAAGGGAAGAGTTTTTGACTAGGTCACTGCTCATTCCTTTGAGGACTCTTGCCAGGGTAATGTAGGTGGAAGCCCAGAGCAGGCACTGGCCAACAGAGCCGTGGTGGATACAAACACTGCATATGATGTGCCAGCAATCTCTGACCCTCCACAATAGGAAGAACCCAGAAATATAGAACTGGACAACAATGAGCCTACAGATAGAGCCACAGACAGAGCACATACAAGCTTGGCTGAGACAGAAGAAGAGGCAACTGAATGCACACCATACCAAGACCCAAAATAATGAACAAACAAACTAAGCAAAAGGCACCCTGCAAGGGAGCATTAAAAATTGCAATGCTAAATATCAAAGGTGCTGGCTCTTACCTGACAGAACACAAGTGGAAGGAAATAAGCAGCCTAATAATAGACAAAAAGATAAATATACTAGCCCTTCAGGAGACTCACCTAACAGAAGAGGATAGGGAAAGACTGAACAAAATATATGAAAAGAGACTCTACATTATCTTCACACTAGATGAATCAACACTCAATAAAATAGGAGTGGCCATGATACTGAACAAAAAGACTACCATGTGGAAACAAGCCAGTTCAAAAACAATGATCAGAGGTAAAGCAATAGTTATCAACTTACTATGAGGCCAAGAAACAGCTATCACATGCCTAGCAGTCTACATGCCCAACCAACCAAAGAAAAACAAGGAATTCTGGGTGAAATTAGAAAAATGATGGAGGAAAGAGAGATGAGAAAAACCTACCTGTATGATAGGGGATTTCAACATAGTAGAGGATGCTGCAGATCACCTATTCCTCTCATCACAATGTCCAAAGCACAGTAAATGTCCTCATGAGCCAAGCCTGAAGTCCCATCTTGGCCAAATAGATGGCTGGAGAAGAGAGAACCCAATGAATATAGACTTCATGTTTTGGACTGAAAATGGCTCAGTGCAGTCTAGAATAGACCACATATATGTCTGCAAAAACCTACTTGAGTACACACATGACTGGAAAATTGTAAGAACTAGGATACAGATAGACCACTCCTTAACACACATGAGCCTAGTAAACCCCTGGCTACTGCACTATGGAACAGGATGATATGCTATGCCAATGTTCTTGCTAGAGCACAGACTGCTAAAAGCTGAAATACATGACCTAGCCAAAAAATCTTATGTGGAGATGAAAAAATGCAAAAGCGCAAAGTATGCCAGAGAGTAATCCACAACTGGTCTATAAAAAACTGAAAGAGAAAATTATACAAGCGACAAGGCAATATGCAAAATGTCTTACTGCAAAAATTGACCAGAACATAGCCAACCTAGAAAACAACCAGCAAGAAATCTTAAATAACAGCCAGTGGGATGAAAACAAGAGGAGCACAGAGGCCTCGCTAGTAGACAAAAGAATATGGGACCTCAAAAGGACAAAAATGATGAGAACTTGCAATAACATGGATGCAAAGTACTTTTATAGAAGGAGAAGTACTGCAAAAAACGTGGATAAATACAAATAAAGAAGAGACCCCCTGAGATGTCATAGCCATGCTATGTGACAAGGATAGGCCAGACAAACCACTAACCAGACAATCTGATGTGATAACAAACCTCATAAGAAACTACCATGAAAAGCTTCAAAACGAAGACCCAATAGATAATACTAGGAAGTATAAGAGGGACGTTAAGTTGACCCTGAGTCACATAAGTACAAAACTGAAGAAGAAGCAATCAGAATCATTAGCCACCAACATGACTAAAGAAGGAATAAGAAATGCAATAGAAGACCTACCTGATGGCAAAGCAGCTGGACCTGATAGTGTACTACAGGAGATATGAAAAGGCCTCCGCTCTCAAAAGAGGAAAGTGAGATAAAGACCAGAGGCAACCAAATAGATAACAATACTCCCCTCAATATGGCAGACTACTTTGGAGGAATATGGAATTTTTCCAAGCACTGGTTTTGTGGATAGGTAACTCTGTCCAATCTACAAAAAGGAAGACCAAACAAAAGGCAGCAATTACAGACCTATCACAGTGTTAAACTCAGACTACAAGACCTTCACAAAAGCACTTACTAACAGGCTATCTGGAATAGCCCCAGACCTGATACACATAGACCAGGCCAGATTTATGAAAGGCCAAAAGATAGAGGACCAAACTGAATTAGTGAACCTCTCAGACCCATAAGATCACTCTACAAATATGCTGAAACAACCATCATAATTAATGGTGAACAAAGCACACCATTCTGAGTAACAAGAGGTGTCTGGCAAGGTGACTCAATGTCCTGTCTGCTCTTCAATCAGGCAATAAAATCCATCACACAAACATTGAGAGACTCAAATCTTAAGGGAATAGAAATTGACAATGACACAGAGTGATTAATAGTGAAGCTCTTTGCAGATAACACAACTATATATCTATCTGAAGATAATAGCTTTGATGACCTACAGACCATACTTAAAGATTGGTGTAAAGCATCTGGTGTATAATTTAATGTACCCAAAACAGCTATAGTACTCTTTGGACACATCAGCTTTAGAAAGAAATTGATAAAAACAAGACTGACAAAAGGAACACACACAAAAATACCAGAAGACATAGATATAGTTGACAAGGGCAGGGCCACAAGACTATTAGACTCCTTTATAGGGAATAATGTAGATAACCTGAGCATATGGTTGCCCACACTAGAAAAAGTGATGATATGATGCTGCTAAAGAGCATAGGAACATAACCAACACCAGAAGTCAAAATAAACATTATTCAAAGGCTGAAAACTGTAAGCCTCCTGGTACAACAAGTTCCAAAAGTAACATCTCCTATCACACCAGAAGAAAAACAGAACAGACTAGAAAGAGGACCAGTAAAATGTCAATAAAATCAATAATAGTCTAAGTTACTGTTATGGAAAAGAGGGGAAGCATGGGACACAAAGAGGGGGGATCATGCTATCAT
>JAGGAT010000922.1:0-14587 GCA_017657195.1 Termitomyces sp. T70a | reverse complement strand
TGAATATAAGTTATTATGTTGACCCTTCTTGATGTCGAGCCTAGCATGCTTACGGTGTAATCTGCTGGCCTCTAACAAAAGCAACTGAACTCCTTGGAATATCTTGTAAGTCGAGGACGCGCTATTTTGCTTCCTAAAGTTTAATTGTTCAGAAGCTACCTCGGATTGTGTTGATGCCTCTGTGGTGACCGACAACAGATTCACTGATGGCCTTGGAATATCTACAAATGCTTTCAACTATGATGAAGATTACGAACAGCAAGTTTTTAACCACCAAGTTAATGCAACACTCGATTCGAAATCGACCTGACGTTCTCTCCAGAGTTTCGTTCTGAAGTACCACGCGCGTTACCCGCATCACATCCACCTCTGTCCCAGCTTTCTTCCCTCACCAATCTACCAGCCGTTCCGTCCTATGACGACGTCCTTTCTTCCGCTAACACAATACAACCAACGGATTCCAATTCCAGCATTGATTGGAACCATCCCTTATTTGGACAGCTTGCAGACCCCTTTGGTGGCTTCAATCTCCTCCAGGACTTCAATCGAGATAACGATTCTCAGACACCGTCAATTGTAACGTTTTGCCTAAAATGGAACACGTCGGAATTGCACTCGACGAACCAGTTGGACTACCTGTCCCATTAGAACAAACATCGTTACTATACTGTGACCCGTTACTCAGAGTGGACAAGGCTCTGGAACTGCCAGTCATTTCCATAGCGGGAAACCCAATACATCAATCTTGCCCACTCTTTTCTTTCCGGAAATCGTTCCGGTGTCGACAAATTTTACGGCTCCCGTCAGACCAGACGACGTCAAGGCTGAAATACAACTGCGTCTTGCTGCGATGAAGGAAGAAATGCTAAGGCTAGAAAAACAAATCGCTGGAGCTTGACTAGAGTTTCCTCCTGTTCCGCTCATTGATACAACTTGCATTATTTTTTTTCGGGAATGTGCTCCATCTTGGTTATTCTACAACGAACTCAATCTCCTTGCATATCTTTATAATTACATCCATCGTATGAGTGGGCGAAGTTTACATATAATTTATAAGATTTTTTTCCTGTTGTTTTCAAGTATCCAGTCCGAGCTAACGACTCAGACCGATTTACGTTCCTTTACAAAGTATCATGACGCAGGCGGGTCACCTAAATTAAGGTCCCGGCACAAGCCAAGACAGAAGCGGCATTTTCCAGACATCGTATTGTAGGAAATAATATACAGATATTGATACAAAGAGGTCTCGCTCGGCACAGGCACGAAAGAAGGAGTGTAAGGTGGTGACATGATGCCTCTGCTGATCGTAAAATGGGAAGAGAGACAGACAGATCACACAGCGAGATAGCGCCTAGGCGGCCGCGTGACACGGCCTGCAGAAAATAATTATTTTTTCTGTTTTCTGAAGCGATCGAGAGGGCTATGTGGGCTGGAGAGGAGAGAGGCGGGGATGGCGGAGGTGATGAGATGTAGCGAGGACCTGACAATACAGAAGAATTGATGGGGAAATTAAGTGAGGGCACGACGGCGCAATGCTGCTAGCTGTAAAGCGACGCGGACGCAGGGGTTGTCACGGATATAGGTTTTCCATGCCTCGGGAGACCAGTGTCCTATTGCCATAATTATGTGTTCCTTCAAACCTAGAGACGCATAGTATATGGCTCCCCCAGCTCTCGGTGAGTGGCTGCCGAAAGATTTGTCGACAAAGGAGAAGAGTTTCGAATCAAACCAAGAGCGGGTGGGGTTGGATCCATTGCTACGAAGGAAGAGAGCAACACGGACTCCATGACGACGGTCTCGCATGGTGACATATTGTTTGAGAAGAGCGACGGGATCAGCAACGTCGTGGGGGGAGAAGAGAATATCTGTACCGTGATGGAACTTGTCGGTCTTGTTATACGGTAGATGGTAGCCAGCGTAGCCTTTTTTAAAGTGGAGCGAGGCTCTTTTGATGATTTTACACCAATCCACCGATGAATTTGACTTTAAAATGAGTTCCCCGGATCGATGGCAAGCGTAGAAGCAGCAAGACATTATAGTGGCAAACAGCAGATCATCATAATCTCCAGTACGATATGCATGTTCCACGAACTTGGAGAGGTGGGTCAAGCGAATTGGTTGTTTCCTTCGTTTTCGGTCAGCTCCAATCTTTTTGGAGCCTCGAATGGTAGCCTGAACTGAAGGATGAGAGCAATTTTTGTCGACCTCTGGATAGAATTCGCGAAAGAAGTGCCGAATTCCGGTGAGATCTTTTGGAGCTGGGGTAATCGATTTCGACGTGAACGCAATGTAGCGTGATAGCGTTTGAGGAGTAGGATTTAACGACAAGTTGTGTGATAAACAGAAATTTATGTAGTCGCGAGCACCGGTGTCATGACATGCGGCTGGTGTTTTTTCCATGCCGTTGGCCTGGAGGTAAAGGACCCTTGCATCCAGTTCGTCCAATGCCATTGGTGGGCGGGTTGATGAGGATGACGATCCGCCCAGGATGTTCAACAAGATTCTCTCCATTGTGCCGGCAGAAGATGTCGAGGGGGCTCAAAAATGCGGACGCGGTCAGCCGAGAATGGACGATGATAGTTAATGAAGAGAAGGCGGGAGAGAAGATCGGCTCGAGTATTATACTTTCCTGCTATGTGGGATACGCAAAGATCGGTTCCAGTTTCTGAGACAACACCTGCGAAGGGCCTTTAGGATGCATTTATGTAATGGCTCAGCTGCGAGTGAGTTTCAAAAACCTGCCACGGAGTCCAAGCACACTACTCTGCAAAAAAAGTTTCTCGAACTTAGTTGTAGTCAAGTTCGAAAATCTATCAATTCATAGAATTAAAACTGTAAGTTTTCATAAGATCAATGAGAGCCAGAGTCGCAGTCATCACGTGAGCGGTACACCTAGAGAGCAACGAGAGGTTTGCAACCTCAGTACTTGACAATTGCTCTCTAGGTGAGCGTCTCATGCACACAACAGGTAGTCGGTAGTTACCCCGCTCACAACTGCTCTCTAGTCATACTGCGACTTGTCTATTCTCTCGCTACGACCTACCCTCCCTCCTCTTCCTAGATTAAACATAGCCGCTAAAGCACGAGAATAAACACGCGCAGACAGTTTGCGCGCGGGACCGGCTCGACGAGCTCTCCCGGTTAACGGTACACACCTTATAAAACAACGCGAGAAGCGGCTCATTGGCTCGCGTATCATAGTCCGTTTTCGATTTTTTTTTCGCTCAATTATTATTCGTTCCTCATCATCTATGTCTCATGTAAGTGTTGTTGCCTCGAGTTCTCACAACATCTGTCCCTGTCTGAACCCTCAACCTGAGAATTGCGATGAGTCCAAAACCTCTCACCCAAACTCACCGCGGTCTGAGAATTGTAATGATGCCAAATTCAAAATTGTGCAAGCACACACTGATCTTTGCCAAAAACTCGTCAACAAGACAGGGATCTAGAACCATCGGCGATTTCTCTGATAGCCTTATGTAACTCGGTCTTTCCGCTGCCGAGGCAAGAGATTATTTCGAGGAAGCTGTACACTGACTCAAAATTCATCGTGCCAAGACAGTACGACACACTTTGCTTTCGCGAGAATCATCTCCTGAAGTGCCGTCAAGGGGAAGCCAGTGGCCCACAAAGAAATTGTAGTCAAACAGTTTCTGAAGAAGACAGAAACAGGGCTCATCATCAAGCAGTCAAGGAGGGGGCTTAGGCAGCATTGCAAGCGAAACTTGAGCAGTTATCTGCTCCCCCCAAACCTCCTGTCCTCACTCTTGAGAAAGTCGCTGCGCTATTCTGAGGTGCTCAACCTGCAACTGATGTTTCTTCTATCCCTCTGTCGGTCTTCGCTGTAGCACCTCACCTGGCTAAACTCAGCTCCAAGGTTTCTCCCGTTGACCTGGTCATTACTAAAGCTTGGGAGCTACGTCAAGAGTTTTCAAAAGAGAAGGTTGACAATTCTCTCATCAACCTTGGACAATCTCAGCCTCTCAAGATCCCATCTCGCGATCAACGTGGAAGTTGGTCATTCTTAGAAAGAGTGTAAGGTGGTGACATAATGACAAAAGATTCAATGATTATACCAATGCTCTCGAGATGGCCATTCGCACCAATTTCCTAAGCACTACACTTCTGGCCGCCCTCTCTATCAAGATATACCATACCGTTGAAAGTTCTTTGGATTTTGGAAAGCCTTTCTGAGAAACTCATGTCATCCTTGACTGCAGTACAAATAAGTACTCCACCTCCACCCACACAGGTCTCCAAATATTCTATCTCTCCATACATCAAACTGTCCTACAAATGGCTGTTGGCAAACCTCCACAATCCATATCCTTCTTGAGAAACCCGAGACCATTTCCCGGAAATCAGGAGCTGTGCGTAAAGACGTAGATAACTGGTTTACGGACGCCAGAAGACGTATCGGATGGAACGACGCGCGCAAAACATATTTCTCCAATAAACGTGGATTCATGCTGCCACGCGGTTTTATGCCAACGACAAAAAGAAACGACAAAAAGATATCTCTTAGTCAAGGCGCAGAATACGCCCTTATCTCCATCATGAAAAAAGCGAAGGATCTCTATTGCGACAAGTTCGATAAAACTATTTTGGCCACTGCATTGGAGTGTAGCCGTGGAAGATCTTACGCCACGGACCAAGGCGAACGCCGAGGCTGAGCGACTTCGTCAGTTGCAGATGAAAAGGCTATAGATTCATATCCATCGCCTGAACGGTTTCCTGAACCTGCATATCCGTCGCCAGCTCCTTGTAATGATATTGACCACACCATCATCCAACAACCCAGCACCCATCATAAACGCCGGAATATACCTGCTGAGTCGGTCGATGTCGATCAAGCAAGGACAGGAGGGAGGCCTGTAAAACAAGCAAGGTATTGCGTTGATGAAGATTCATGAGCTTGATTGTGCTAATTGGTTGTTTAAGGTTGCATGGGCTCTCTTCGTTGCCATCTCCCGAGAATGTTTCCTTGCCTATCGGTCTACCTTCCCCTGTATCATCAGTAGACGAGCCGCTTCAAGCGGCTTGATCTTCCTACCCACAATCTTCATCCCAGCCGACTACCGTTGTGCCTAGCCGCAAACGTCGTTTATCGGAATCCGACACTCAAGCTGTTTCTGAACCCAGGAAACGACAATATGACCCTCGCTTACAAACAGTGTCCGATCCATCATCTATACCGAGCACTCTATTCGATGCTTACTCTACTACGCCTTTCGATGGCTGGTTCAAACAAAGTTTCAAATTACCAAACGTTTTCGATGGTGGTAGTATTGATGGCTTGACAGGCTTTGACTTCGAGCTAGGCACCTTTCCTGATCCTGACGTTCAGTTTGGTCTTCATACTGGTGAGTTTTTTTCGCTTGCTTCGTGTCACTGACGTTGGATTCCTGAGCTTGCTCTGTTTAATAATGGTCTCCGTATGGTCAGCAGGCTCTCGAGCCAACTGTACAACCCGAACCCTATTGTGAAACGTTAGCAAAAGATGCTAGTTTTGGAGAAGTGCAATCGCTATGGTCTAACGCGTCGTCGTTTGATCCTAGTAATTCTGAGCAAGGCGCAGACTTTTCACGATTTCTTCCAGGTATCAATGTTGACATGCACAATAATAGTTTTTGAATATCCTGGAGGATACTTGTGTACTTCCACTTTCATCAGACTTCGATTTTATCAACCACCTCAGCGGGTTTTATTCTCAATCTGCCATTGATCCTGCTGCAAGGTCTTATTCGTTGTCCAACCCTGACTCTTCATGGGGTTTTCTTGACTTGTCCCACCCGCTTGCTTGTGATCGGACCTTTGGCATCACCTCAGGAAAACCTCTAATAGTTCCTGAGGACTGTCAAGGATTACTTACGACCAGTATCGCAACCTCGTCCTATCATGAGGATCATCCAAGTCTACCTACGAAGCAAGCTGCCATCCGGGCAGACAAAATAATGCAGCTACTTAGAATGAAGGAAGATGCCCTTAAATTGGAGTTGGAGCTTTGCCACGACATAGGTATTCATTCCTGCTATCGTATGTCGCTTCAATCTTTGAGCAGCCCCATTCTAGCCATTTTACAGTATTTTCATGCTAACCTTGTCATCTTTTCGGCACTAGCGTCACTTGTGTCCATACGTAGATATCATCCTGATGTCTTGCTATCGTCCTCAGCTTTAAATTGCTTCCAAAGTTATAAGTTTTCTATTCTATGTTAGATACCTCTAATGTGTGTTATATGGTCCTATCGTAGTATGCAGGTTTTCCTAAGATTATGTATATCGCACTTGGGCAGAATTCAACTCCATCAAGCTGGAAAATATGTATGCGACTAATGAGTGACTGGAAGGGACTCGTCGGCTGGATGTGAACCAGAAAATGAGAGAACGAGGACTACTCGAAGATTAAGAGAGGCAAGGCGACCGAACAGGACGACATTGACAGAGCGCTGTGTTAGTGGAGTGTACGTCTCCTAGGGACGAGCGACTTTCGGACGGCCTTGATAGGTACATGACACCGATGACCACATGGACTGAAGTAGGCAGGGCTTTGGGGCACTGACGTGAACAACGATCCAGGCTTCGGGCAGGTTGGAGCGGGAACGACCTAACTCGATCATGACTGAGTCGCTCTTCGATAGGGTCGTCGAAGACGAAGGGTCGAAGTCAGTTTGAACTCATGTCGCCTGGATCTCGTCCTAGGCCTGGATATCTTCGGCTTCCGACGTCACCCAGACAGGTAAATGTGTGAAGATGCTCTGGGTACTATTGGAGAGATTGGGCTTCATCATGGCGGCGATATACAGTTGGAATGCGTGCGGGGGTCGAGCAGGGTCCGAAGGTCGACGCAATGGAGGGAAGAGTCAGCATTTGGCATGGGGAATACTGAATGGACTGAATGCGCTGCATCAAAATGGCATATGAGAGATGGCAGACATAGACGCATAGAGAAAGGCACATATTGGATGGCGGTGAGTCATGCATCTAGTGGAGATGGTTTTGCGACGCAGCGATGGTATCAAAGCCAAACGCAAAGCGCTGGTAGAGTAACCGCTCAAGAAGCTATCGACCATGGAAGGAACCTTAGCGCCATGGTCCCCACCAGATCATCGCGATAGTCAAGAGGTACACCAGATGCGGATACTGTGGGTACTGTGGAGGAGCGAAGTTCGCAGGAGTGGAGTCACAGGGAAACCGATGACGAGTTATGGACGATGAATCGATGACGACGGATGTCAACTTGTATAGTGACCAACAAGATGACGACGATGGGCGGGAGGTTCTCAGAAGCTTGAGGTAGAGCAGGGCTTTCGCGGGCAGAGGCGGTGTGCTTGAAGTACGACTGGAAGGCTAGCGACTTTCCTGATGGAAGCAGATTGAACGCATGGCGGAGAGTCGCGATGCAGGACTATATTCTATAACTTGCACTACTCCCGACGCATTAAGGGAGAGAGAATTCAGTGGAAAACAATGTATGACGATAAATTGAAGGACATTGCAGTGGGAGTCATGTAGTGAGCAAGAGCTTAAACGTCAGACGGCGACACCATAGTTCAGGGATTGCGAGGAAATGTATCATGATAGCAGAAACAAAAAATAACAGAAAGACTATGTTAAAGTGAGCTTTTATACAGGATAAGGCCTCCGGCTACAAGTATTGAACAAAGATTCCAGACTGAATACTTCTTACTGCGGTGTCCGTGAGTTACCATGTATTTCATTTCCAGAGGACAATAATGGCATCTTGATGCTATAGATTTCTTGTGCATGAAGACCATCACAAGAGTCCTCAGACGGCGCGCTATGCAAGATCACGGGGGTCGCGAGTGTGCTTGAACAAGTCGAACTACTAGATGAAGAGGAATATCGACGGCTTGATGCGTCAGAACCGATAGATGGAGATCGAGAAGGAGACAGGGATGAGTCCGAAGAGAATGACATAGCGGGACTGTCATCACGATGTGTTCTGGCACGTGAAGGAACCCATTTAGGAAGGCCAACAGTCTTTCGACGCCGAGGTACACAGGAAGATTCAGGAGGTATGAGGGTTGACGGATGACAAAGAATAGTAGGCGAATGAGTGAAACGTAGAGAGGCATCCGTCTGGGCACTAAAAGGGCTTGATGTGGTAGGATAGATGGGTGAATGTACTAGAGCGGGATGTGGAGCCCGGCAAGGAGTGGTTACTCTACCTGCATACCAGGGTTGTGGTGAAGGATGGTATGTTTTCATACCAGGCCCCCGAAGGTGCAGCTTTCGGCTGAAATCAAGAATAAACTCGTTCATGTCGATGGACGTTTTCGGAATTGAAGAAGAAATTGCAGGCTTGCGCTGCCATATAGGAACGGGAAATGTGTAGACCCTGTCTTGTGCTCGGATTGGGTTGCCCTCACATGGAGAGTACGCAGTTGGGAAAGCATGAGGAGGCGGGGGAGAGTTGAGAGCAAAAGAAGTCACATTTGAGACGGAGTGTCTGGGAACAGGAGAGCTCGCAAACTGCATTTTTTGCAGTTAACGCGTTGTACTATTATCAAGTAAGATTTCTCACCGAGTCCACAGTATTGTCCAAAATAACGTCTCTGGAACATGGAGGGCGAGAAATTAATCGACGCTCGTGCGCAGGTATGGTAAATTGTGGCATTTTCTTTTCAAGAGTTTTGAGGGAGAGTTCAGCGGAAAAGGACTGATCGGTCAATTTGCGCAATGGTTTTCCATCCCTTCTTGCGCGATTGCGGTGGTTCTGGAACTACATGCGGAAATTAGGAGCTGTAACCCTGAAGAGGCACAGAAGCTCACCCAAACTTCAATCTGCCTCGGACTCATCATACATTTTCTGGCTAAGACGGCTCGATCTGGTGCAGAAGGATACGCGTTCAGTTCAAAATACTGGTCCAGAAGTGGTGTATACTCCTAAACACCAATCAGCTCTATTCTGCTGAGATTAACAAAGAGACGATGCACGTGGTGAAAAACGGGTTTCCTAGGTTTCACATTAAGCTGTGAGGACGCTTTTGCGTTGGCAACGGCAGTACGAACAGATGCAAATGCATCTTCGGCCCAGGCACGAACTTGCTCTGCATGAGCAGCATCCCAAGACTCAAGTAGTCGTTTTGATTCCTCGTAATCAACGCGTCCAGTAGCGGCACAAACATCACGCAGACTTTGAGCGGCTGAAAAGCAGGCATCAGTTAATTGGCGTGAGAGTGCTGGCAATGGTCCAATTGTCTGAGGCTGAGTCGTTCTGAGGCTCGTTCTGCGTAAAGGAGTGCGTGACAGAGTAGCGAGAAGGGCGTCTTCTGCAGCAGTAGTTGAAGAAGTTGAGCACGACAGTGGTATGTGTGTCGCAAGTTTGCTAAGCGCCCAATGTAGAGAGGTTTCTGATGAAGGCATACGAGAAGGGGGAGAAGGAGAGAAGGATAGCGAAACACTTGCAAGTTTATTGCTGATCACTGACAAATGACCGACAAGTCTCGAAAAGGGAGAACAATGGGACGAATGGCATGATCTAAGCCCAACATCATCAAACAAAGAACTCTGACACTTACAAAGTCATTTGGGGGTAGTAACCCTCTACAACGCTCAAATCTATGGGCGATAATTTTGACGTCAAATTCCGACAACGATTTGTCGTCATCGAGAACAATCTTCTAGCTCTTGATTCTTCTTCCATCGGCGAATTCAATCATCAATGGACCACCCTTGTTCACGACCTCAGAGTTGCTATGGACTCAGAGTCTCTCAGCAGCAGCACCGTTGAAACTGCTTATTCGTTGGCGAATAGGGTTTCCTCGGTAGTTCAATCTTTCTTGGATTTGGAGATACTGGCTGAGAAGCTCATGTCATCTCTTCTTCACGAATCGTCTCCTACACTGAATAGACCTCCTCCAACTCCCCCCTCTGAATCACCAGATACTTCTGTTCCTTCGTACATCAAGCCGTCGTACGAGTGGCTGGTGGACAATCTACACAACCCATATCCTTCTCCAGAAATTCGAGATGCCATTGCTCGGAAATCAGGAGCTATGCGTAAAGACGTTGATAACTGGTTTATGGATGTACGAAAACGTATCGGATGGAATGACGCGCGTAAAACATACTTCTCCAATAAACGTGCCCAGATCATAGATGCTGCCACTCGGTTCTATGCCCACGATGACAAGTTATCTCTCAGTCAAGGCGCCGAGCATGCCCTTGTCTCCATCATGGAGCATGCAAACAATCTCTATCGTGACAAGTTTAGCGAAACCATCTTGGCAACTAGACTGGATGCGGCTGTCAAAGATCTAACACCACAGACAAAGGCGGAGGCGAAAGTACAGCAACTGCGCCAGCTGCAGTCGAAAGAGGACAGAGATCCATATCCGTCACCCGAACCATCTCCAGAGCCGACGCATCCGTTATCTGTCATGTGTGACAGAGAAAAACCCGCATCTCAGCACATTACAAGCCGTAAACGCCGAAGTCTATCCATAGACCCTGTTGAGATCAGCCAAAGTGAGGATGTCAGACCCGTAAAACGATCCAGGTATCTACACATCCTATGATCTGAACAGTCAACATTCTCAATCAGTTTTAGGTCCGATCATTCGTCCTCGTCCTCCGAAGATTCAGTTGCTTTCGGTTTACCTTCCCCCGCTATATCATTAGTCGAGCCCATTCAAACTTTTGAACCCTCAAATCCATCATTTCCCTCTTCGCTTGTTCCCTTGAGATCCAGCTGTAAACGTCGTTTGTCTGATTCTGATGGAATATTGGCCTCCAAACGTCCACGTCACCTTGTCTCTGCCCCCCGTACGCAAGCTGTATCCGATCCCTTGCCGCCTTCAAACAACCTCTTGTTTGACGAGACATCTCTCGATGGCTGGTTTCAACAAATTTTTGATTGTGACAACCCAGTCAATCGACGAACTAACCTACCAAATGTTGGTGAAATCAGTTCCACTGGCGTCTCAATCGAATTGGGCAATCTCTCTGATTTTGACTGTGAGACACCCGACCCAGTTATCGAAAGTTTATCCTTAACATGTCTTTCTAACCTCTTCTCCAATAGTATCCCTTGAGGTGTCACGACAAATCTTTGAGCCCCCTGCCATAAAAGTGGCCGATGTCCCCGTCTCGTCGGACGTGGCCTGGAACGAGTTTGATCTCAATGATCTGCTTACACCTTCAGACCTAATGCCGCGTTCGAGCTCGCTCAACGATTTCGGAGGTAAATGTCCTTGTTTTGCTGTGTATTTTTTTGAATGACTGATGGTGCCCCTAGCATCTCCACACACACCTCTGGCTCAAGACATCTCAAATCTCGACACGTCCTTGGATGAATTACATTCATCCGGTGACTTTGGCACTTTATTTGACTTCTCAAGTCCCGCCACCGTAGGTCCTGTTGCGGTTCCTTACAACCATGTCTCAAACGAAATTTGGGACTTTTCGGCATCTGTTCCCACCAAGGATGGCACATGCGAACTTGAGAAGCATATCATTGACCTTCGAAGCAACAACGGGTTATTTTCATCCTTCGATTTGGACGGTACAAGTTTTCTACCCTCGAATATTGAAGACAAGGTCAGGCAAGGGAAGGAGAAAGAGTTTCGGGAGACATGCGAGAAAGCTCGAAAATTGGCGTTGGAGCTTGAGAAAGACAATCTTTTTTTATAGTGAGCTGCACTTCAGCTCTTTGTCTTTTCGTTTTATTCTTCATACGCAGATGAATTGAGGTCTCCTTATATCAATCGTCCTACATCTTTTACCACTGCATCAGTATCTAAAAGCATATACTCATCCTTTCCCATCTATCCCCACCACTAACTTGATGATTTAATAACTCTTATGCTTCCAGTGAGCAGTTTCTGTAGTTAAATAAATAAACGTAATATGCTATTACAGTCGCCTCTGTCATAACCCATAGGAGTTGGTGGAAGCCAAATCCTATTCCCGCTACTTTAGTAGTGGGTTTGTCAGTCAGGATTGGCTTGTTTGACATTTGATCACATGCCTACCCTGTTTCTACTTCTCATTTCTCTCAGCAGAGCCTTGTTTTGCATTTCTTCATGTGCTTACCCTGTCTCGCCTTTCCCCCGCTCTTCGGCTTCTGCTATCCTTTTTACTGCGTTGTCTCACGTCGTGTATCTTATTTCTTTGCAGTGTTTACTCACAAGTGACACTGTTTCACCTCCTATTTCCTATCTCTGTCCATTTTTCACCTGAAAAACATTGCTTTAAATGTTCACAAACGCATAATTTTTGACAGCCATGTAGCAGGCTGTGTGGCCAAAGGGCACCCATTCATGTTATTTCTGCTACTTTAGTAGTGGGTTTTTTGTCAGTTGGGTTTTGCTTGTTTGACATTTGATCACGTGCCTACCCTGTTTCTCCCTTCCATTCCCCTGTTTCATTTCTCAGCAGAGGCTTGTTTTACATTTCTTTATATTCTTACCCTGTCTTGCCTCTTTCCTGCTCTTCAGCTTCCACTATCCTTTTTTTCCATGTTTTAAGTGACACTGTTTGACCTCCTATTTCCTTTCTCTGCTCCTTTTCCCTCAAAACACTTCACCTTAAAGATTTGCCCTTTATGCAAATGCACTTTACATCCTACCCCTCCCCACACTTTTCCTTTCTTGGGAAACACCTTGGCTTTGATGTTTGTCTTTGTTTCCTCTTCCATCCCCCTCTATAGCTGGATTGCTAGAATCATCCATTGTCACTGTTACCTTCGATTTCTCTCTTCATATCAGTTGTGTACCCAGCCTCTTGCTGTCTCAAATTGGTATCCCTGTTCCATTTCTGGATTGTCAGCCTGTTATACTGTTCACGTCTTTCCATGCCCTTGCTTCTGTGGTGTTTAGTCTGCTTCTCCATGACTTCCTCTTCTGCGCTTGTTTTAACCCTTGGCCTTGACTGGTTTGCACAACTGCATAAACATTTAATTTCAAGTGGCCTTTCACCATTTTTGTTTGCTGACATTATTTTTCTTCATCCTCCTGTTGTCAACACATCACTGCCTGCGCTGTGTGCAAATCAGTCAAATTGCGATGGTGAGATCTATTTTTTTGCATTCTTCAGCACTTATTATTTTCTCAGACTCTGCCTCCAATGTACCATATTCTATCATGCTTCTCACCACACCAACCAATGACAAATATAAATAGCCTTGCCCAATCTGTTTGGACTATTGGATTGGGACTCACTACAAGCATTAGACAGGGGTATTCAATTGGAATGATATGTTTATATATTTGCAAATTGTTACAATGGATAACTTCCTACAATACTGACGTAGTGGGCTTTGCAGCCAGAGGGCATCTATTTGTGTTATGGGTTATTACAGAGTATGGGTTAGCAAAGAGGTCACATGATCACATGGTCATGTAGTCATGTGGCTGTGCTTGCTGGAGCCCTTGTCAAAAGTGATCAGTCTTCTTACAGTTTGTCAAATAAAGAAGCAACTTGAAAGTCAAGTATATTTTATGCAAATTCTACAACTACTGGTTATGTTTACCAAAGTAATTTAATATACTTGTAGGTTTGAGAGATTTGAACTCATTCAAGCATGTTTGATGCTCAAAGCTTGTAAGAATACTCTCCAATTTTCATGCAAATGGATCGTCAATATTTGAAATATAGTTTCAAAGTGTTGAAGCAGCAAAAAGAGCTTCATGATGTGATGGTTTTACATCTAAATCACTATTATTGTCTACTCCATGGATATTAATATTTTCTTCTGCTGCATGCCAATCAAGAACTGCCTGATAGGTTTTTTGGTCATCTCCATAGTCATGCATAACTTCTTCTGCTAAAGAATTGAGTAACTCACTCAGATCTATGTGATTTTTTGATTGGAGGATACCAATTGACTGAAGATAAGCCAGCAAAGATTCTACCTTCCTTTTAGCTGCTATAAGAGCTTTGTCGATAGAGTCATCGACCAAAGAAGAGATTGGAAGAGTAAGAGAAGTAATTGCAGAGTTTAGGACATTCTCAGGAAGAATACCAGTTTTGAGCCAGCAATTGCAAATTGTTGTCAAATTAACTTCCTTTCATGCAACATCAGCTAGATGCATAGCCTTGAGATTGTTAATATTATAGATTTCTGAAGGAGTGATGTTGCTGTCGTATCAATCAATAGCACAGTTTATGAAAGCTCTTCAATAGTATGCCTTAAAGCATTAAATAATGCCAGCATCAAGTGGTTAAATATGAGCAGTGAGATTAGGACCAAGATTTTCAACCACAATATTTGTAAGGTCATCTGGTGGGTTGTGGGCACTGAAATTATCTTGAAGGAGCAAAATTCTACATCTTGTAAGCTGCAATTTTGCATTCCAGTCATGCAGCCATTCTTGATAAATAACAGTAGTCATCTAAGCCTTAGCATTGTTGCAATAGTAAAATCCAAGCTGACCTCCTGTTCATTGTTAAAAAGTACAAGGTTGCTTGGCTTTTCCAATAACTAATAGCTGAAGCTTTTCACTGCCAGAAACATTGACTGTCAAGGGACTACTATTTTACCGCTACTTTTTCACTTCTCAGCCCTGTTCTCTACTCTCTGGACACTTCTCAACCTTGCTCTCAACCCTCCAGACCTCTGC